>VYZW01020375.1:10402-28985 GCA_013401315.1 Balaeniceps rex
TAAGCCCCGGAGGGGCGCTGCCTCCGTTTTCAGCGAGGTCGCTCGTCACGGCAGGTCTGCCTCCGCCCTGGCGCCCGGGCCGCCGCGGCCCCCCTACCTCAGGCTTCCTCCGTCCTTCCCGCCTGGCGGCGTCCTCCGGCCGTCTGCCGGGCCGAGTGCGCCCCGGGGCCGTCAGCCGCCTGGCCTGGCCGTGCCTCACCTGTGCCGGTCCGGTCCAGCTTCTTGTTGGGAAAAGCTCCTCGTCCTCCACCACTTCCCCGCCCGGAGTGGAGCCTCCTCAGGCGCAGGCTGGGTTCAGCCGACCTGCTCGCTTCCCAGGTCGCGCCCCGTCTCACAGGTCTCAGGCCCTCACGCTGCAGGAGCACCTGCAGAGAAGACGCAAAGGCGAAGGCAGGCGACCTCTTAAGCTGGCTGAGAGGGCGTCATTCAGAACTGCATCAGAACTGCTGCTGTCACTACCGCCGGTGCTGTTGAGTGCGGTGCTGCGTTCCAGCTTGGCGCTGCTCAGCCTAAAGAAAGCTTGCTGATGTCTAATTATCCTTGAACATTTATATTGTATCAGGAGCTTCGCAGCCCTCGTTCCCCACCATGTCTGCAGGCTACTAATGACAAAGCAGTGGTTATGAGTGTGTGATGCTCAAACTGGCTGAGAAATCCATGCTAGCTCCAGATTATAGCTGAGTATGAATAGCTTTAGTGTTCCTGAGGCTTGGGTGTTATTAAGATTTTCTCTTTGATCTGGTATAACATTTCAGAACACACCTAAAGCTGATGAGAAAAATGGCTCATTTTAGTGATAAACAGAGGGAAAGATGAGACTTATTCCACATCTCCCCTGGCTTTGCTCCTCCTTCCCATCATAAATTCTGACCTGAAGCATGTTATTTTCTCATGCAACCTCACAGCATCCCTGTAAAATAGAGACTTCATCTGTCCCTGTTATAGGCATGTAAGTTTTGGCTTGGTTGAAATTTTTTTACCCAGTGTACTTTAGTCTCAATTTCGGGGGACAAGAGGACAGGCTCTGACAAATTACATTCTTTCTTCAATAAGTTAACTGGGCATGACGATTTAAATCGTAATTTGGTTATTAAAGCATTTTCTTGGTGTCTGAAGAACTCCCAAGACTATCTGGATTTAATCAGAGGCTATGTTACCACTTTTTGTGACCTGCTTTTCATCTTGTGGTATCATCAGACTTTAAAACAAGGTGATCCATAACATACCAGCTTATGACACAAAACTGCTATACAAAGAAGGCATTTGATAGCATTAAAAATGAGCTGCAAATATATAATCAAGTCCTCAGGTCAGGCAATGTGTCATCTCAAAAGTTTCATAACCGTATCGATCTTAAAAGTTGTTAGAGTCTTTCACCATCGTCATTCTCCTTTTGACCCAAAATGCCCTGGTGCTTAGGAATCCATTCTAAATTCCAGTCTAAATTTATTCATGCCCTGTTTATTCTTCTAGTGCCAGTATTACCCCATAGTTTAAACAACTCTCACCTTCTGTCATGTTGTTTGCCATAAAAGAATAATTTTATCCTCTCAGCAATTTCATTTTGCTAGCCTAACAGTCTTAGTCTCCTATTGCAGGATAGCCTTTCTGTTTGCTTAATCATCCTAATGTCACTTTTACCTTCATTTTTGCAGATGTTGCAGTTTCAGTTCAAGCTGTCCTGTGTGCATAGTGTTTAATATATACATGGTTCTCTTACTCATCTGAGCACTTCAGCTGTGGATATCCAGGTACATATGGTCAATAAGGGTTTTTAAAAATTATTTTCTTTGAGCTGTGCGTGCTGACAAAAAATTTTATCAAAGGAAACAGGTGATATGTTGTTTTAGAGAATGTGACAATTACCAGATGATGCATGCTTAAAAATACTTGGGCTTTCCAAAACAGACCTTTCTTGTGAAGTTTGTCAGGAGCACATAGTTAGATACCAAATGAATTTTAGAAGATTGCCAGCTAAATGTGGCCAAGTTGGATGCTGGTGCTAGACAGTGGCAGAAATCGCAGAAGTGCTTCTTATGTGATGTGATCTTATGTTTAGCTTTTAAAGGGCAGAGCAACTGGTTTATTCAGGCAAGGTTGCCAAACAGAATAATATTTTTGTTACTGGGCCTGGTTATTAAATACCTCTTCTGAAAAGAAGCTGTTCTGCAAGTCCACATAGGGGTCAAATTTTGTAATAGTAATGTAATTTCCATCAAGGGCCTGTTTCTGTTTTCAGAAGCACACAAGCCATACCCCAGCTACTGAGCAATGACCATGGACCATCTAGCTGCTAATATTAACAGGTTAACCATCCTAGGGCTCAGCTGCAGTCATTTCCATTAAGAATTGGCATTTCTTTTATGTATTGTCCTTTGATTCTGTTTTTGATATGCATACTCTCACCTGTTTAACATAGCTATCTGGGCCTGGAAAAACAGTCCTCTTAGCTAAGCATCCTTATACCTTTTCTAAATACCTTCCTTAGCCTATTTTCTTCTAATTTACTTTTTGCTGCTGTCTTCTCTAAATTAAAGAAAAAATCAGAGTTTCTTGTATTAACTGCAAGGTACTGAAAATTCATATTCTTTTTTGAAACTTTCTTTTCTAGTTCCACGTTCCTTTCACGGTTTCTTAATTTGTGTAAATTTGACTGGTAGAGGAAAGATCTAATGTTGCTGCTTTTGCACAGTGCTAATAGAGGAGTGCCAGTATGCCACACTTGTAGGATACTTTTAACATGTTTGAAGTTTGCATTAAGAAAATGGTACTTCTCTAACATTGCTTATTTTAATCCTCTTGAGCCAAATTTGCTACACTGGTATAAACAGGGGATTTTGGCAGAAGAGCTACATCAATCTTATTATTGAAGCTGAAGAAAGAAAATTCCATGCTTTTTAAATAATTATTTGCAATAAATTCAAACCTCAAACAATTTTAGTTGCAGTTCTAATATAGAAAAATGTATACTTGAGGAATTTTTAATATTTCAAAATTTTGCCAAGGCCTAATTATGTATTTTCAAGGAAAAGAATTACCCGTGAGAGACTTCAGTTTATGTAATCTACCTTAGAACATTGCTTTTTACTACTATTGCTATGACACATAGTGTGATGTGATAGGACAGCTTTATGGACAAAAGATTGGGTATTTTCAGTCCTTAGAAACATCATAGTTGTAAATGAATTAAGCAGATTATCATAAATAAAACCGACCAAGCACTTATATATACTGCACAACTTTCTGTACCTGCCATAAGTGAAGCTGTATGAAACATGAAGTGAGGAATGAACACTAAGACATCTAAGATAGCACCAAGGAGCTATGCTTACCCTTTCCCCTCTCTCAAGGGCAGATTTTGTACAGTTACTTCCATGGTTCCCTTGTAAATGAGTTCTTTGTGCACTGCTTGACAGGTTTGAGCAGTCAAATCTTCCAGAAGGTAAAAAGAGTCTAACTAGATAAGGTAATTATGGTGTAATAGGATTTTATAACATCACGATATATAATCTGAGTCATGTTTTTCTGCAGGAGTGAAAGAATATAGATCCAAATATATGCAGATCTAACATACAGAAGTGTAAACATATCTACATATAAAAAACCTACTAGCTTCTTCCTCTTGTGTTCTCTTATTTTCAAAATTTATATGCACATTTGCATTTTTAAAGAATTTCAGTGATTGAGTCTGGATACAGACAAGCTCAGGAATTCTTTGAATTGTTTCCTTTGCAGCGATCTTGAACTCCAAATTATATGTTTGGTGTCGTCTTCACAAATGTAACCATAGTTCCTCTGGCAATTTATGGTGGAAAATAGAAAATTTGGTAGTGATTTTGGATGCAACACAGAAGTCTAATGTATAAAAATTAAAAGCTTGAATGTGCAGCGAGGCAAAGTACTTGTGCAGAGGCAAAGGAAATTGTAAGGATAGGATAGATAAGTTCACTGAAGAAATCTAGTTCTACTGTTCAGAACTAATTAAGGTGCTAAGACTGTGTAGTGTTATACTGATACTGTGATTTTTTTCTGAAACCTGCAAAAGGAACTTGCACCTTAATATTTTCTGCCTTTTATTTGTGTTTGCATTCCCCTTTGTTCCAGATTGCATTTCTCACAAACAGCCTACTTGTATTTTCTATTTTTCCCAATATTTTATCTGCAGTAAACTTTTACTTCCAGCTGTTGCATAAGTAGTACTGTCCCAGTTGATGCTGTTACTTCACCAGCCTGGCTTCTTTTTTATTCCTCCTTAGGCAGAATTTAAATTCAATAAAGTGTACTGACATTTATGGATCTCCTTTTAGATCTACTTCATAGATGTCTGGGATGTGTAGTAGATGGCATATTTGAGGGGGTGGTAGTTACTTCAAGACTATTAACTGTTTAATCTTTAGCTTGCAGGTTGGAGACAGGATGGCTCAGGCAGTTGGTAATGGGATAAAGCTTTTCACCTCTGAATTGCCAACTCTGGGCCAGATTAGTAGGAACAGAATATTTCCACCATCTGGTGTCTGGTCAGTGACCCATATGAGAGAAATTAGTAGTCATCCCTGCTACTGTTGAACAGGTTTACAATTAAAAAAACCCAACAAACCCACTGTGAGAATGATTGCAACCACAAACAGCTCCAAATGAACATGAGGACTAAAAATCCCACTAGAAACCTAATGGTCAGGCCTCAGCACACTGAAGGGAGCACAGGGAAATTTGTCAGTCTGGGCTGTCAGGAAGTGCTGTTTCACTGGGAATATTCAGCTTATAGAAAGCTAGTTTTTTAAAAAACAAACAACTGATAATTCTTGGCTGAAAATAACAGCAGCTTGTGAGAAAAGTGACTTGATTTTTCCGTGATACAGAAAAGCAGATATCAACATCCTCCAGAATCCTACCGGTCTTCAAAATGCAAATATCCATCAATAATATTTCTGGTTGGCATAGGATGGCAATACTCGAAAAGGACATAGTTCAGCTGAAAGAGATGCTCTATCCAAATGTCTGGAGTTTTTGCCTTATTGCAATCTGAGACAGGTTAGCTTGGACTTAATGAATAATAAGTTATGAATCAGTGTGCCACACTGGACTTCTTTGTAACATAGCACTTCTGAACACTGCATCCATGTACTGTTTTAGAAATAAAGTCAGATGTAATTACAGAATCTGTGAACTGGGCTAGTGTCTGAATTTCCATAATCTTCTGAAGCAATTTGCTATCTGAACAAAAAAACCCAACTTAAATAGCCACTTAAGAGAGAAAGGAAAAAACCCTACTGTAATATTCAAAAAGGGTTATATTGGAAATTATTATTTGTAACTATAATCTTTTATTTTAATATGGAAATAATAAACCAATACTAACCACTTTAGGGCTTTACTTAATTTTCCTGAAGCAAAACTATGCTTTTAGGGTGATAATTTTGAGGGAACTAAACACCTAGGCCTTAATAAAGAGACTTAAGAAAATGTATGAAGAATTTAGGATCTGCTTTTCTGGGTTGCTAGCACAGTTTTTGTCTGAAGTCAGACTTCTGAATGACAGTTGTCATAGCTTCAGACCCATCATGAATAATACGATGAGACAGTTAATACAGTATGCGTTCATCTTCGCATGAAAATTATGCTGTTACGTGCTGTGTACGGTAAAAACGAATCAAAAATTGTAAACGCTGTTTTTTCCTGCTCTCCCGCCGCTGACCGGGAGGTGGAGCCAACGCACCGGCCGTGGCCGCCCTGTCCGGCCCGGCCCGGGGCGAGGGGCGCGGGGCAGAGGGACTGAGGCGTCCCGGGGCTCCCCGCAGCCCGGGCCCAGCGCCCTGCGGCTCAGCAAATCAGAAACCTGACCCTGGTGTCAGTTTCAGGGGGCTTTCGTTAGGCTGAGCAGTCCAGTTCAGTCAAACGCAGTAATGCTGTTTTGGTTGAGGTTGTGTATGTCTTTCGAAAGATGGAATAGCAAGAAACGTACATTTAGGAAATACATATTTTGTTCACTTGTTCACTTGTGTCTTAGCTTTGTGTTTTGGATCATTTGTCTGGTTTCTTTATGCATCTACATGCTTAATACTTTTCTCTTGCTTCATTTTTTTTCTTTCTCATTAACTGATTCTTTCTTCTGCCTGCTCCCCCTTATTGTTTCATCCTTTTTCTTAGTCTCTTGAACTTCTCCCAGACATCCTTACTGAGATGCCCAGATGCTGTTTATTTTTAAAGATTATCAAAAAAAGAAGAAAAGAGAGCTGTCATTAAGATATGCCAAAGTAACTCCAAATAAAAGCTGGTATTTGTTTTTCAAACCTTATTTTCTTTGCATAGCTTTGTTGAAATTGATATTCTATTGCAATTGTGAGTGACTGTTTCATAACACACACCCCCCCCCTTCATCCTTTATTCATTTATGTTTAGTGTTGTGTACCTGTGATTATCTTGTGGTTGTTTTATCTTCTGGCAACTTCCTACCTCATGAACTGTGGATCACCCAGGCATCATAACCCTTGAATAATTTTTCTCATCCACAATATTTGAGAAACAGAGCCTGTAGATTTTCTTTGGAACAAATGTAGCGAGTTAATTCTCACTATTAATAGCTTACAAGGGCAGTAGGCTTTTAAAATAAACAAGCTTTGTGAGCTTTGTAAAATGTTGCAACTCAGGGTGGCATAAGGTAAAGATTGGAATTCATTTTCCATGTGTATGGCAAGAATCTTCAGATTTCAGTAACAGGCTGTGGTGGGCGTGATCTCACCTATGGTTTGTACACTGGGATTTCACTTTCATAGCAGCTACAGAGTACATAATGACTTTACATTCTGGGATACAAAGAAGTTGGCTAAGACATTTCACCTCAAATATGTGCTTGTTTTGTTAGGTCTTTAGTCTCAGAAACATACAGGTTTTTTTTTTAAATATTTGTCTCTGCAGATTCAGTTACTGAATAGCAAACAAATACAGCAAAATCATGTTGCCTTCAATTGCAACTATTTTATTTAACAATTCTTGTTTCAAAAACTTTACGGAATGTAGTATATTTTTTGTGCTGCCTTCTATACCTTCATTCTCTTCAATTTAATTTATGTATTTGTCCCTTTAATCCTTCCCTGTCCTTAAATCTTTTGGTTCAGCCTAATCCTTCAAATCCTATAATTACTCAAACAAAGCATTTTAACCTTGTGGCCTTCCTGGACTGTTGCCTATTGCTTATGACTTGTAGGTCTCGCTTGACTAATGATGTTTACTGCTGCGTTTTCTTTCCTAGGATACTCATGGAAAATTTCATGCCACATAGCTCCTGTTTATAGCAGGGCTTGGTGTCACAGTATTACTATGAACATTGTAAAAATTGTAGTGGCTGCTTTCTACTATTAGAACAATTGCTTCTTTTAGTCAGAATTTATACTTGACCTTGATGTAATCCCAAATAATGGAAGTCCAAAGCCTAGGTTTTGATTTCAAGTAACTATTCCCAAGTTCTTTGTGTCTCTGCAACAAGTATTTTTTTCCATACTGTGTAGGGCGTATAACCAGTTTAATTAAGGCATCTAAGAATGACAGCACTTTATGATACTATGTTGGGTTGCCTGAATATTTTTCTAAACACTTCATAAACACATTGTATTAATTTCCCTTAGGAAATTCTGAACACTAGGGTGAGGACACTGGTTTATGGTACTTATAATTTTTCATGTAAGATATATTTGTAAAGAAGTACTTAAACTTTTACTTATTTTATTTTATTTTATTTTATTTTATTTTATTTTATTTTATCTTTTGAAAGAGTACTGAGTAGGACAGGCTCTGACTAAAATTAATCAGTGGTTTTGTTAATAGGAGTTATATTTAAAAAGATGATGAAGAACAATTTTATATAATGCTATTAAGGGGAAAAGGAAATAAAGGTATGGCGGGAATTTTAGAAAAAGATTATGAATTTTAGTGACATACGGTACTGAAAGAAAATGGCTTGTTGACAATACTGAAAGCAAATGTTAATGTCTTAAGGGACCGGGTGATAGTAAAGTCTAAAAGGTGCAGAGGAGAAAATAATATCCAGACAGAGAGAGAGTGAAACTAAAGGAAGTATATATGTGTGACTATAAATTTTGTATGTAGTTGAAAATGCTCTATTAAATTTCATGATTCTAACTGAAAAAAAATCCCATTTTCAACATTAAGCATCTATGTTAGGGAAAAATTCTAAGCTGTTCTGAATGTCTTGTGTAGTGAGAAATATATATTTCCTTGGGGATAATGATAAACAGAAAAGCAATGAAATCTGCATCTGTATTCTGCGTTCAGCTGTTCAGAAGCTGTCATGGAGGGTACATACACATGGGTGTACAAAGATGTACATAGATAGCTTGAATGCTATAAGCTCAAATAGCAGGAGACTCTGCTTGTTGCTGTTTTTATGACCTGTGAGCAAAATTCTCTAACAAATTTTTGAGCCACAGCTTCTGATCCTCAAGTCTGTGCCTTTTATGTACAGTTTATACATCACATATTTACGAGATGTACATTGAGTGATTTTCTTCTAATGTACACGCATTACTTTAAACTGCCTAAACAAACCATGGGAGCATTTATAAAAATAAGCTGGGATGACTTTTAGGCACCAGAGTCTTGCACATCTGGACCTGACACAGATTTATGGCCTTACCTTTTCCAACATGTCTTTGAGAGAGGTTCTGCCTAAGAAAATATGAATTCTCCTTATAAGGCACACTAAGCCCAGCTGGAAACAACAGAATGCCTGGAACTATTTTCTCAATACGATTTCTTGGGAGAATATTTTTTCTGTGCTTGAGTAACTGAGCCTGAGCTATTGAAAATGAAAGGTTTGTAAACCAGCTCTTCCTTTTTTCTCTTTCCTTTTTTTTGTATTTAGAATAACCAGACTCCTAAATTTACTTTCCCATCCTATCCCCAAAAGGACATAATTGTAGGTACCAGAAGGGGGAACAAACGTGATAAGAGATAGGATGTGGGAGAAAAGGCATTTCCAGGGAAGAGACATTAAAAAGACCTGCACTGTACAATCTGCAGAGGACACGTATGAGCTCGGATTTCCTCCCAGTGAAGTCAATGAGAGCACAGCTGTCTCATGAAAAACCTTATTAATTAATAAAGAGCATTGAGAAAGACACAGTACCCAGCATACATTTCTTGTATTCCTAAATACAATGGGAAGATTAAAGGAACTATGAATATGTTGGTAGAGATAACACAGTTTTTTAGACCAAGCTAATGCTGTTGGAAAAATGGAGGCCTTTTGAGACGCACACAACTTTTGTGCATGTGAACCAAGCAAACAAATGTCTATATCAGTACAGATTAACAAAGCAGTTGAGTTCACCGCTGCAGGATGTTAGACAAACAGCACAATATGATGTGATATAATATAAATGAGAACAAGATTTCAGTTAGGCTAAACTTAAAATGTTACAAATACTGATAATTTAAGGGATAAGATTGTGATTGGTAGCAACATGAAAAAAAGGCACCATTTTAATACTGCTATCAGACCCATTATTTTCCTCTTTCCTTTAGCATTTGTCACTGCTGATAAAAATAGCCTAGATTTACTGAAAATATCCTAGACTACTACATTGCTTGACGGTTTAAGAGAACTCACAGTGACTGCAATATCTTTGAGCTTGCCATTGCTTGCATGAAATTATTACAGCTGTGAAGAGAAGCTATAAGTGAATTAAATCAATTTAAAGACTAGCCATAGTTGTTCACAATGAGCAGCATTGAATCCCTGCAGCCTTTTCAGTAATAATCATAACACGCATTATGCACAATGAACATCAGAAGTCTACCATTATTAGAGCAACAAAGCATCATCCAGGTTTCTTCATTTTAGACCTGCTTCTTGCTGTTAATCAGGAGTAACTTGTTAAGTGAGCAACAAGTTCTGGGATATTTTCCTCTTTTCACTAATTGTTAGCCACAGTACCTTAACATGCAAAATCCTCTGTCTATTCTACAGCTTAATCTTGTACAGATCCTAGTCCTGTCTTCATAGCTCTTTCTTGTTGGTTAGTTACCGTCTTCTTACTATCTTTGTTGAAGCCTGTCAAGACAAAAAAATGGTAATTCTTCAGGGTGTTTTGATTTGACTAGTTTTTAAACTTTTACTTGTTTTCTGCAAGTGTTGGCTATGACATGACGAATGTTTTGCCACTTTTCTAAATGGTAAGGAGATAGTAGGTTCTGTTTTTATCCTTTTAAATCTGGATCCATTTTTATGCTTTCTGTGGCTGTTTACTCTTCTGTATCTGTATTTTGCAATGTTTCCTTTTTTGACTACATTTTTCCAATTTGGGTTTAAAAAAATTATATAGATAACTTGCAGGCTGAGCTTTTTTCTTTAGGTAAGGGAAATAAGTCTTCAACCTGATTTAGTATTTTCACATTGTAGGCTACATATTCTGTTCTTTACATGGTTCACTTCCATGAGATATAGATTTGGAAGATCCATAAATAAAATTATTCTTCTTCCTGTCTCTTTTATTATCTTTTTTTTTTGCTGTGTACCTGCTCCTATGTGTCTGCCATCCAGACTGTCCCTGCAAAAAGAAGAGGGAGAGCTGCGAAGGGGCTGTGTGGGAACGTCCAGACGTTGTCTGCGTCTTGTAGAATCCATCTATTTTGGTCTGTTTCTATGGGATTCTTTGCACCTCTCTGCACTTAATATGGAGAGTTGCCTCCTCCTCACTCACATTTTAATAACGTGTCTTCTGGTGTATTTAATGGCAATGGCATTCTTACACTGTCACATTACTGGATCTCAGACAATATCTCCATTTTTATTTTTAATTCTATTTTGCAATGCTGTCATTCTTAGAGAGTTTTTTAAACATAAATTCTGTGGCTATTGATTGAAGAGAAGCTTTGTGGAGACTTCTAGAACTATTTGTGTTATTTGCTGGTATAATTAAAAACATAAGGATTCAAAGCAGATAGTTTCTGCCAATCTTTGTTAAAGATATAGGGCTTGTTTCCATTCAGGGTTATCTAACTTGATGCCCTGGGCTCTGTAGGAGATAATTTGTTATAACTCAAGTAAAACAGCTGTTCTCAAAATCAGATTAAAATAGACTACGTATGCTGTTTTTAAGCTGCAGTGGAATTAAAATATGAAATACTACCTAAAATGGTGTGGTTGAGACAGTCCCCATCCAACAGTGAGCAAAAATAATATGCAGCTGTTAGGCTACAAATGTGTATCCAGGCCTGCAAAGAAAGAACAAGGTGAGGAAATGTCATTTGAACCACAGTACTGCAGTACCATATCCTAACATTCTCATAACATTCTGTTCTCCAGTGCCTGTACTGTCTGTTTGTTTCTCTCTTCCTTCAAAGTATAGAAAGTTTAATTCTGGGCCCAAATGATCTCAGACATGTCAAAAACAAGCCAGTTACAACTCTAGTTTTGATCGTACTTTACTTCTAAGCCTGTTATTATGCATCACTCCACATGGTGTCTTCATGGACTGTAAATCCTTAAAAATAATTCAGAAGCCAGTTCCCTTCGAATCCAGCCTTTCATTCTTCTTTCCTTCTCTCCCATGCACATATCTATTAACATACAGCTTGTGTCTGACCCACTTGTGCACTTTACAAGATTTAAAGCTGTTTACTTTGAAGGCTAGATTTTTTTCTGAAGGAAGGTGACCTAGTAAAAGAATAATTTTAAGTTGCTTTAGGGAGTTAAGACTGTTAGGAGAAGCTGATTTTATTTCTGAAGGCTTTGAAGGCATTCTTCTTTACTTTCCAAATACATACATTCAGAAGCAATGTTGTTCAATATGCTACTGTAGGTGAGCTTGCCGAGTAAGTTAGTGGAAGGCATCAGGTGAAGAATTCCCCTAGAAGAAAAGTCAGAGGAAGGGAGTTTGTTCAGCCTGGAGAGGAGAAGGCTTGGGGGGATCCAGTCGCAGTCTTCCAGTACCTGAAAGGGTAGCTATGGTGGAAAAGGAGGTGCTCTCTTCTCAGGCATGCGCAGTGACAGGACAAGAGGCAACAGGCACAAGTTGCGTCAGGGGAAATTCCCTCTGGATATAGGAAAGATTTTCTTCACCATGAGAACAACTAAACCCTGGAATAGGTTGCTCAGAGAAGTAGTGGAATGTGCCCCATAGGAATTACTCAAGACTTGTCTTGGCAGAGCCCTGGATAACCTAAATCTAAATCCCTGCTTTCAGGAGAAGTTTAGACCAGATCACCTCGAGAGCCACCTTTCAACCTGGACTATTCTATGATTGCATGGTTCTTCTTGTTACCTAACTTGTAAATTCAAAGGTCTGATATAATCTGTCTTTAGGGAGAAAAATAAAATATTATTTTTAGTGTGCTGGTGAATTATTGTGATGAGGACCCAAAGCATAGTGGTACACGATATATAGAAAGACAAAGAGACATACAGAAAAACATGCAGAAAGACATAAGACATACAAAAAGAATATGATATATAAAAATTCATGAAGTCAGGCAAAGTCCTTCACAGGCTCCTTCTCCCATTTTGTGAAAGCATTAGTTGCAGTGAATGTCTTACTGAGACTGTGGTAGGATGGAAATAAGCTTCTCGGACACTTCCCAGACTTTAGAAAGCCAGAGTAGCCACTGTTTTCATTGGTATTGGAGAAAGTCTCAGAATGCATGGGTCATCTCTTCTTCTGAGAAAGCTGTGTCTTCCCACCTGATCTTATAATTAGAATATTTGCTGTTTATAAAACAGTGGGATCTTTGGTTTTGCTTTATCAAGAATAAAATTATGATTTTCATAGATAAGAACTGCCTGGAGACCTGGGTCAGCTATTATACAAGCTAAAAATTATTTTGGCAGTTTTGTAGGTTTTTTTTCCCCCCTAGAAGAATTTTAGGATGGAAATAAAAAAAGAGAAGAGAGGACTTTTTAAAAATAGGTAGCTAAAGGCATGACAGCTAGTATATTCAATTCTATGTGTACACTGAAATTAGAAAACCAGTATAAGAAAGCCTGGAAGTCCTCCAAAAATCAGGTTATAAAGGCAGTATTTCAAAAGATCAAGTGAATGTAAATGAGAGGTTTCACTGAATTAGTATTCATTAATAGTAATTAAAGAGAAATGCCTACACAGCCTTTATTTAGTGTAGAGAAGGCTCTACGAAGCATGAAGCATAAAGCATAACTGTAAGTTAAAGGGAAATGGATACATTTAAGAAATTACATCACAGCAAATTGCCAAGGACAATAAAAGACTTGGAAACCACAAAAGCAGGTGTCACTATGCCTTTTAAGTAGCCAGTCATTGGCATTCCAGATCCAGAACTGTGTGTTAAGTACCTCGGCTCCCTCTCCTATGTATGGGAACATCAGAACACTTGAAAGATTATTTGAACATTTTTCGCTTTGAATAGGGAGCCAACTCAGGAACAGTAAGTAAATGAATGCGCCTAAAATCCTGTTCCTTAGTGGAGCAAGGATACTTCATATACGTGGCAGGCAAGTTCTTCATATATTTATCTTCAGTTTGTGTCTGCTGCTGTGAGTACTGTGACTGTAATGGTGATAGTAGTAGTGGGTTGGTACTACACAGAGTCTTCCCTGCTGTGATAGGGCTCTATGTCCCAATAGGTAGGCTGGGTAGGGCCTAAAGTTCTGTTAGCTGTCTCCACATTCCCCCAGTGTTTGCCCTGCCTGCATCTAGATATTAAAATAATAGAGCATCCTGCACTATTTTATTTCAAAACCCTACTGCAAGAAGTGCCTGTAATAGCTCTGGTTCAGAGCATTTTTTCACCTGGAAGTGGTAGACGTAGATTTGGTGCACTTCTTAACTGAATGGAGTTGAAACCCACTTTACTGCTTTAACCAGAAAATGTCTTAGTCACCAAATTATTTGCTACGCTGGTTGGAGGGCACTTTCTTGCTCCTCTGAAAGTGTCCAACTGTGAAGAAAAAAGAGAAATTCCAGGCTCTGTTATAGAATGAGAAAGCCCAGAAGGAAATATGAATATTTAGGGTGTATTCTGGCACTTGCAAGGTGTTGGACCCTGTTTACATCAATGTTTCTGCTTTTTTTATTAAGCATGCATTGATATTTAAAATGCAAATAAAAAGAGTAGGGAGCAAAGCATAGAATCCCCCCCTGCCCCAACTGAGCTCCCACTTTCCTGACAGTTTTCTCACCCTGCGAGTCTTACATTCCTTCCTGCATGGAATCATGCCACAGCTCCAGCAGGAAGGGGGGACATGGTCGTGTCTAACAGAGGAAGCAGAGTCAAAGCCCTGAGTCAAAGCTTGTAAATATTCTTATTAAGCTTGTAAATAGTTTTATTTTAATAAAGCATAAATTCACTTATATGCAAGAGAGCAACTTTTAAGGAGAGAGAGACTTCTCTCGCCAGGTCTTTGTCAGGATGCAAAACTAGCTCCTGCTGCTTATAATGAAAATGTTGCAGTTTCTTTATGGAAAAAAACCTACAGTCGTGCAAGATTCTTCCCCATGCTTCCTCCTTTCCAGAAACTTGTGGGATAAACTCACAGCAAATGAAATAGTAATTTTGTCCATCAAGATCTTAAATCCCACTGGGACCTTGAACAAAACACTGTCCACAGTGAAATAAATGACAAACCTTTCACTGTTATTGCTCAGTAGTATGTTATTTCATGCTTGGCATCTTTTATACTATGTTTTTGAAGTTTGGTCATCAGCTGGTGCAAAAGTCTATGTACAGACATCTCTCATTCCTCTTGTTTCATAAATTTAGATATTCTATGTCAATGTGAAGCCCTCTTAAAATCTTACCTGATAATTCATAATTTTTTCTTCTCTTGTCACTTCTTTATCACATGAGCAGACTTTTGTTCCAACTGCTTCAAGTAAAGTTCTTGAGGATCTATAATATGATTTTAATGAAAGAAGATTTGGGGCTGAGACTCCCTTTTTCTCTGTGGTTTTGAGAATTCCCAGGTCAACCTTGGTAATATCACAAAAAGGTGTAAAGGGTATGAGCCATTAATAGGTGCCACTGGTTCACAGCCATTATGTTTAAGTTAAAACAAATTTGCAGATGCTCACAGAACCACCATTTCAGGACCTCAGTCTCCGAAACAAGTTTATTCTTAAAAAGCTCCACTTTAGCAATATCGGAAAGAAAAAGAAGCTAAATCCCAAATTCTGTTAAATGAGTAAGTAAAGTGAGTGAGTGATGAGTAAGGGTTTAATTACTATAGTAGTCCGTTTACATTTTAGTAAATCGCAAATATGGTCAGTTTTTAAGAGAATTTTCACAGAAGACCACTTCTTGTGAAGCATAGTGTAAAATAGTGCCAGCTTCGTTACACGGCAGTGTACGCTGGTGCCATCAGGATATAGGGGCATAGAACCCATCTGGATCTCTGGATTGACAGGGGGATGCCAAGAATTGTCTGTATTGGAGGCTGAGGTGAGCTTAACAGGGGACAAGTGGGAAAAGCACACCATTGTGACCGGCCCAGAGGCCCCTTGTATCCTTGGCATAGACTACCTCAGGAGAGGGTACTTCAAACACCCAAAGGGGTACTGATGGGCTTTTGGTGTAGCCACTGTGAACACAGAGAAGATCAAAACTTTATCTACCCTTCCTGGACTCTTGGAAGATACCTTTGTTGTGGGATTGCTGTGAGTTGAAGAACAGCAGGTGCCAATCGCTACCAGGACGGTGCACCAGCAGAAATATCACACAAACCAAGACTCCCTGGCTCCCATCCATGAGCTGAGTCATCAACTGGAGAGCAAAGGATTCATCAGCAAGACTCACTCACCTTTTAGTAGTCCCATATGGCCAGTGCAAAAGTCTGATGGAGGGTGGAGGTTAACAGTGGATTATAGTGGCCTGAACGAAGTGACACCACCACTGAATACTGCTGTACCAGACATGTTAGAGCTCCAATATGAACTGGAGTCAAAGGCAGCCAAGTGGTATGCTACGACTGACATCGCCAATGTGTTTTTCTCAATTCCTTTGGCAGCAGAGTGCAGGCCACGGTTTGCTTTTACGTGGATGGGTGTCCAATACACCTGGAATCGACTGCCCCAGGGGTGGAAGCACAGCCGCACCATTTGTGGTTTGGACTGATCCAGACTACACTGGAAAAGGGTGATGCCCCTGAACATCTACAATACATCGATGACATCATCATGTGGGGAAATAAGGCCAAAGAAGTGTTTGAGAAGGGAAAAAGAGTAATTCAGATTCTTCTGAAAGCTGGGTTCGCCATAAGGAAAAGCAAGGTCAAGGGACTGGCACAGGAGATTCAGTTATTGGGAATAAAATGGCAGGATGGACACCGTCATGTGCCTATGGATGTGGTCATCAAGATAGCAACTATGTCTCCACCAGATAACAAGAAGGAAACACAAGCTTTCCTAGGCCTTGTGGGGTTCTGGAGAATGCATATTCCAGGTTATAGTCAGCTTGTGAGCCCTCTCTATCGAGTAACCTGAAAGAAGAACTATTTTGAGTGGGGCCTTGAGCAACAACAAGCCTTTGAGCATATCAAACAGGAAATAGCTCGTGCAGTAGCTCTTGGGCCTGTCCAGACAGGACCAGCTGTGCAAAATGTACTCTACACTGCAGCTGGGGAGCATGGTCTCACCTGGAGCCTCTGGCAGAAAACGTCAGGAGAAACTCGAGGTCAACCATTAGGGTTTTGGAGCTGGGGGTATTGAGGATCAGAAGCCCACTACACCCCGACTGAAAAAGAAATACTAGCAGCATATGAGGGGGTTCAAGCCGCTTCAGAAGTTGTTGGTACAGAATCGTGTCTCCTCTCAGCACCACGATTGCCTGTGCTACACTGGATGTTCGAAGGAAACACTCCCTATACACATCACACAAACAACGCTACATGGAGTAAGTGGGTAGTGTTGCTGATCACGCAACAAGCTCGCCTGGGTAAACCTAACTGCCCAGGAATCCTGGAAGAGATCATGGACTGGCCAGAAGGCAGAGATTTTGGAGCATTGCCTGAGAAGGTGGCTCGTGCCGAAGAGGCACCGCCATATAATGAGTTATCAGAAGATGAAAGGCGTTATGTTTTGTTTACCGATGGATTCTGTTGTGTGGTAGGAAACCGTCGGAAGTGGAAAGCTGCTGTGTGGAGTCCCACACGACAAGTCATTGAGGCCACTGAAGGAGAAGGTGAGTCAAGTCAGTTTGCAGAAGTGAAAGCCATCCAACTAGCCCTAAAGATTGCCGAACGAGAAAAATGGCCAGTACTCTATCTCTATACTGACTCCTGGATGGCGGCTAATGCCCTATGGGGTTGGTTACAGCAGTGGAAGAAGACCAGTTGGCAGCACAGGGGTAAACCCATCTGGGCTGCTGCATTGTGGCAGGACATCACTGCCTGGGTAGAAAACACTCTAAAGGTATGTCATGTAGATGCTCACATGCCCAAAAGCCGCGCCACTGAATAACATCGAAACAACGAACAGGTGGACAAGGCTGCCAGAATTGAAATAGCGCAGGTGGACCTGGACTGGGAGCAAAAGGGTGACCTGTTTGTAGCTCAATGGGCCCACGAAACACCGGGACATCTGGGGAGAGATGCAATATACAGATGGGCTCGTGATCGAGGGGTGGACCTGACCATGGAGGCCATCACATAGGTCACTCATGAATGTGAAACATGTGCTGCAATCAAGCGAGCCACACGAGTAAAGTCTCCCTGGAACAGCGGGCGGTGGCTGGNGGAGAGATGCAATATACAGATGGGCTCGTGATCGAGGGGTGGACCTGACCATGGAGGCCATCACATAGGTCACTCATGAATGTGAAACATGTGCGGAAATCAAGCGAGCCACACGAGTAAAATCTCCCTATAACGGAGAGTGGTGGCTGGGTTTTCGATATGGCAAGGCCTGGCAAATTGACCATATTGGACCACTGCCATGAACACACCAAGGCAAGCACTACATACTCACCATGGTGCAAGCAACTACTGGTTGGCTAGAAACATACCCTGTAAAACCATGCCACTGCCCGAAACACCATCTTAGGCCATGAAAGGCAAATTCTGTGGTGACATGGTACCCCAGAGAGAATTGAATCACACAAGGGGACTCATTTCTGAAATAACCACATAAACTCCTGGGCAAAGAAACACAGCATTGAGTGGATGTATCACATCCCCTATCACCCACAAGCCTCTGGAAAGATTGAGAGATGTAATGGACTGTTAAAGACTATGTTGAGAGCACTCGGCAATGGGGCATGGAAACACTGGGATACAAATTTTGCAGAAGCCACTTGGCTGTTAATACCAGAGGATCTGCTAACCATCCTGGTCCTGCCCAAACAAAACCCCTACATACTGTGGGAGGAGATAAGGTCCCTGTAGTGCACATGGGAGAATGGCTGGGGAAGGCGGTGTGGATTACTCCTCCCATGGGAAAAGGCAAACCCATTCGTGGTATTCGCTCAAGGACCCCCAGGTGTACTTGGTGGATAATGCGGAAGGATGGGGAGACCCAGTGTGTGCCTCAAGGAGATTTAACCTCTGGGGGAAAAGTAATCCGTGATGTGAGTTGTATGTTGTAGGAAGTAATGTAGCAGG
>VYZW01020376.1:23067-37222 GCA_013401315.1 Balaeniceps rex
GTCTCCCTTGGAATATAAACATAAGTTTCAATGAATAAATAGAATAGGGTCTGTTAGCACAGTCATCAAAAGAAAAAAGCCCCATAAGAAAATAACAGAAGGCTTTTGACCCTTTAAATTATAGCTCACTAGCTCACTGCTACAATGAACTGAGCTCCTTAGCATTGGTGGTACTCTGACTACCCCCCGGCATCTGCTTGTATGCTATTCACATCAAAATTCCCATGGACGGTCACATTGCTCCCAAAATTAAGTAGATAATAGACTACCTGAATAGTCCAGGTTCTAGGTCAGAGAAAGGCTTTTACGCTACTCTGCAAGATTCAGGGCTGTGCATGTTTAGCAAGCTGTAGGAAAAAGGAAGATGTATTTGAATATTTCTCTGAGTGTTTTCTGTTTAACTTTCATGATTGTAAGATAAACCTTGAAGAGATTATTTAGAGTAAGTAATTTGAACAAACATTAAAGCAGGGAGCTGCCATAATATGATTAATTAGCACTCACTTTCTTGGAAGCATTTCCTAGGCATGGGGTTAGAACTTTGTCCCACTGACTTTGCAGGGGGTAAACTGGGTACTGACTACCAGATTATCTGCCGGTGTGACTGTAATGAGTTTTTCCAGTGAGAAATACTGTCCCACTGCTTAACTTTTAACACATCTTTGAGCACCACTTCCTTTTTTTTTTTTTTTAATTAAGAAAAAGATGAGCAATATCGAGTAGTTAGGTAGTTGATCCTGCCTACACTGTTTGAATTTGGCCCATCAACACTAACATAACATTCTCCTTGCTAGAAGAAAATTTTCTTTTAGAGCTAAGATTGAGTTCAGAAGTTCAAGACAATTGTTTATCAAGCTAAGTCATTGCACCTTGTTTACATTTATACATAGTATATGTGTATACGTAGCTACATGTACATAGAAAATGTCTGTATCCAAAATAGTACAGACTCCAAACACGGGCATGATGTGACTACAGCTAGTTGTAAATGCAAATGAGAGTTCCTTTCAGAGTCTGAGTTTGAAATCCTCACATCTTTGAGGATGTAATTAGGGTTATGAGTATTTTTTTTGTTCTATTAGTCAGGCATTGATGCTTGGTCCCTGTCTAGATCTTGGCCTGCTTTGGGACTCTGAGGTCATTATCACCCTGTGGCAGCTACATTCACTCATGACATCGTGGTCAGCAAAGTTACACTAAAATTTACAGGCATCCTTTCAGGCAGTTGAGATGTGTGACTGTAAACATAACCAAGCTAACTTAAAGCTAACTAATACAACACTGAAATGAATGAACCTATCAAATGTGGGATTCTGTCTGGCCTGTTCCCATCTTTCAATGACTCGGCCTTCCTCCCTTACAGCTGTGGCCCCAGCTGAGCTATCCGAATTAGAACTAGTTAGAACATGTTCACTAATGTTACAAACATTACTCCTTTTAGAACCTGTTTTTACTTCCCTGACTTGACTTTAACAGTCCCTTTACTGCTTATACTGTTCCTCCTGATTCTCATTTTCATACCTGTTATTTATATTACTCCCATTACTATCTTTGAACCTTCAGTGAAAGACTCATCTATGTTGTCAGAACAGCAAACCTGGGAATTACCTTAACAAAAGACACTTTGTGAATCAGCTAGATTCAGTTATTTACAGTAAGGATGTAGAGGAACAAAGTGTGGATTTTTTTTTTCTTAAGGAAATTCAGTATAATTCTTAATGTTTGTAATGGTTCCAGGGACTGGAATTATTGGAACTTTCATAACAGATTCNCGATCGCATTGAAAGTGGTCAGCAAAGTTACGCTAAAATTTACAGGCATCCTTTCAGGCAGTTGAGATGTGTGACTGTAAACATAACCAAGCTAACTTAAAGCTAACTAATACAACACTGAAATGAATGAACCTATCAAATGTGGGATTCTGTCTGGCCTGTTCCCATCTTTCAATGACTCGGCCTTCCTCCCTTACAGCTGTGGCCCCAGCTGAGCTATCCGAATTAGAACTAGTTAGAACATGTTCACTAATGTTACAAACATTACTCCTTTTAGAACCTGTTTTTACTTCCCTGACTTGACTTTAACAGTCCCTTTACTGCTTATACTGTTCCTCCTGATTCTCATTTTCATACCTGTTATTTATATTACTCCCATTACTATCTTTGAACCTTCAGTGAAAGACTCATCTATGTTGTCAGAACAGCAAACCTGGGAATTACCTTAACAAAAGACACTTTGTGAATCAGCTAGATTCAGTTATTTACAGTAAGGATGTAGAGGAACAAAGTGTGGATTTTTTTTTTCTTAAGGAAATTCAGTATAATTCTTAATGTTTGTAATGGTTCCAGGGACTGGAATTATTGGAACTTTCATAACAGATTCAATAATATATGTGGGAAAGCCTTGTTTTTCCTCTAAACAGATTCATCCTGTCAGCAGGAAATTTTTAAAGTGCTAGTTCTTAGATTTCTTTATGTAGGGTTGTGGGGTTTTTGTTTGTTTATTCATTTTTCATAGGAGTTACTGTAACTTTGCCTCTGGCTGAAATTTGTCATTGGCACTTTGGCTTTTCATTATTGACAGATATTTTTGAAAGGTATTATATATATATTACATTTCTTAAATAAGTGTATCTTAGGTAGATAAGGCATCATGTGTGGGAGTGTTCTTGAAGAAAATCAAGTAGAGTTGGGTAATTTATAATTACTCTAATAGCTGAAAACATGCCTGCAAACAATTGACAAATAATAAAATAACTGAGAGATAAAATTGTCTATATACACCATGGAGAATTGTTTTCAGCTGAAATCTTTTCCATTAACAGCAACTCTTTTCTGCTATTTTAGATTTTTTTCCTGTCTATCTGCCTTAGCTACCATACCTTTGTTCTCATTTACATTCAGCATTTACACTGATGTTCTCTTGTAAACTTTTACCTCTTCTTCCTATTCTTATCTATACTTCACCCCAGTAAGTTAGCCCTAGGGAAAAAAATACACTGGAGGAGGAAAGAAAAACTGTAACACACTACAAATTCATTAAAGCAAGACTTAAGTTATCTTGTAGAACAGACCCATTTCTTTAAGGGGAACAGGTCATGTTGAGAGTCGTAGTTAGTCTTTAGCAGAATTTGTAGTAATGTGTGTGGTTTTTAAAGTGTGTGCTTCTTGGAATAAACTCAGTCGTGGCTCATGCTCTCACTTCCTGGCTTTTTGTGTGTGTGTGTGGTATTTGTAAAGCAAACCTAAGTGCTTTATTATGATTTTGTGTGCGTGTGTTTGTGTGTGTGTATTAAAAGAGGACCTGATGTAGAGCTGCCCTAAGAGTAGTTGCATAGTTCTAGTCAATTACCTCTAGACTAATTTCAAATGTCCTCTGTCATTTATCAACAACACAGTAAAATGTATGCAGACTAACATCATACTGGTAGGCTTCCCATCCGGCAAAGGGTTTAGTGGTGAATCCTGCAGTCTTCATTCAAACAGATATTTTTGTTGAATTCTGTGTTAATGGCAGAAAGACATTTTGGGTGACACCTATGTCTGGTTTTAGTATTTAAAACCACCAGTTTTCTTTTCTCCCTTTTACTATTCTTCAAAACATAGACCTTATATCATGGGTTTGTATTTAATGTGAGATGCTTTCTTCACCTTTTGAAGAGTAAAATTTCTTTGTTGTATAAACATCCGATTTCAAAATAGGTGCACTGTAGGAGTTCATATGAAGATGTAATAGATGTGCAACTTAAAATCAAATCCAATTTACCCAGAGGTCAAAAGCAATAGTGAAGAGATCAGATAGAGGAGAAAAGAGATTAATCAATCACAGTTCCTGACTGAAGTTCTTCATAAAGTTTGTAAACTCTAGGAGTTAAAAACAAGCAAAAGGACTTTGAGAGAACAATATGAGGTATCCTCTAGCCTTCTAAACAGGCAAAATAACTCCAAGTTCTGTAGTCCACTGCCAAAGTTATAATGTAGTTTTTGAACTGTCTTATCTCATTTTTTGAGTTAACATAATGCAACCTTCTCCCCATACTTTTTATGGAATATCACTGCCTTGTCTGCTTGAAAGATTTCAAAAGCTGTTCTCATTTTTCATTGACCATGTATAATCAGGGCACACTATTTTTCTGTTCAGAACTTTAATTACACATTTCGTGTTCCTGATGTAGGGGTTTTGTATAGGTAACTTTGGTTTGAAAGAAGGAACTCTATTTTCATGCCTGGCCACCCTTACTAATTTTTAAGACCTTGTTTTTAATTCCTATGATACAGGACTTGGGAGTGTTGGAATTTCCCATGCATAAATGCAAAAATGCATTGCTGGTTATAGCAACAACTTCCAGATCCGCAGTGATCAAGTAGTAAACTGAGTCTAAGTAGTCATGTTACATTTCAGTAATAGTATACAATAGGACATTGGGATAATTTTATGGTCATTACACCCACAGATCTGCAGTAAGGTGAATCATGAGACAAGGAACAAAGTGCTGTATGTTTGTTAGTAGGCTGCCTAGCACGATAGTCATAATTACCTTTAAACTGAAGTTTCTAGATTCTAACCTACCAGAAAGAATGAAAAAAATATCACTAGGTTGACTTTTCTGTTTAGATTTCACTACACAATAAATGGAAAATCCTACCAAATCTACACGTTTCAATTTGCTTTCAGTGAGAGAATTCTTTTCAGAGTTTATAAGATTAATATTATTTCCCAAAATTCTGATAGATATTAAGAAATACAATTTCATTTTACATTTGTGATTTACTGAGCTAGAGAACAAGAGACTTATTTAAGGCACTGGAGTGGGAATCTGCTCACCTGAGATTAGTTTCTGGTATGCTCTGAACTACTTACATGACAAAATTGTTACCTCATCTGTAAAAGTCAGTCTTATAACACTTTTTCCTTCCTCTGTGTGGGCTGACTTGTACATATATTGTAAATACATATGTACAGTGCCTAGTATAACTGCTATCTGAGTTTTAAAATAAAAACACCATCAAAACCCAAACCACAAACACATTAAAATTATACTATTGTAGGCTACATGGTGCTGTTGCATTTGAAATGCTTCATAAAACCAAAGTCTTTTTTGTTCCAGAATTTCATTTCAAAGAAATAATAAAGAAAATTTTGAAATTGGTGACACAGGACTTTCCAATTTTGTTTTAAATTTACTTTTCAATTTTAGTACTAGTTTGCATTATATTATAATGAAAGAGCTTTTGGGTTTTGCAGTGATTTTTTTTCTCTTTCTAGATATATGTTGGGGTGGGGAACTCGGTAATTTTCAGTTTTAAATCTGTTTTCATGATACAAAACTTTCATCCTCCCCATGCTTCTAACATCCAGTGAGCACTGGAAGTACTCCAGCCCCTTTGTCAAACAAAGGTTTGCTGTGATACTATCCTACTGGGCCATCTTGTAGATGAAGCACTGCATCTTTCAACTCCTCTTTCATTACTCAGTTGCATTGGCAGCAAGTTTTTCTAAAAATCTTTAAGAGAATTAGCACAAATACTGGTTTGGAAATTCTCATGAGAAATCTTATTTGAAATGATGAAGTGAGGCACAGTCAAAGTAATGTGTAGATTTAATGCGAAATATTTGGCTTGATTCTTCTTGACTTCATTGTAAATCACTAATAACTTACTGAACTCTCTTAAAGCAAATTTAAAGTGTAATGGGAAGTAGTGTTGCATCAGAGTGCATGCGCAAAATAAAACATTACTGGAAATGCTGATTTGTAAAGATCATGCCAAAACAACATGGAAATACTTTGACTTACAAAATCATTCTGTATAATACATTCTCAATTTTTTTAAAATCCATTTTATACCGACCCTACTTATTTATTACCAAGTAGCAAACAGATGGAGCAATTTTTTCTGAAAGCAGTTTGAGAGAGATACATTGTTCCACATGCTGCAGCTCCACTGATTTACAGCTTCTGCAGCTCAGGAAGCATCTCTGGATATGCCTCTGTTCTATTCAATGCAAGGGAGAAGGATTTTCAGTGCAATCTCACTTTTATGTCATAACTTATAAATAAAAAATTACACAGTGAAACATTATAGTGCCAGAGTCACTAACATATACTCAAATTTAAATGATCAGATATCACAGTTCTACAGAGACTATATTCTTAAAACATTTTTCACTTAATTTTTAAATATGATCTAGCCAGAGAGAATGAGAGATTAAACATCCATTTAAACAAAGACAATTTCCTTGTGCCAAATGAAAAAAACTGTATCTTTAATCATATGAATATTTGAATAGCTTCAGAGCTGGGTCGTTTGTAGATTATTGTAAAGGACTATTTTTACTTAAATTGTCACATACTGTTGTTGAGTTTTTCAAACTGCCACACCTAAACAAGAGTACTGATAATATACAGCTTTTATATAGTATTTCAGATATTCAGAACACTGATTCTAGGTACTAAAAGTGTTTCACAATCACTAATTACTTGGTCACTACAAACATATTATCATCTAGCAAGATAAAATTGAAGCAGAAGGAGTAAGTCCTTGGTTTTAAGATGAAGGCAGTGAAAGAAGGAGCAGCAGAATTCAAGAATTGCCATACATGAAACTTGAGGTATTGTTCTTTCAAATTTCTTATATAATGAGGCAAAAACTTCTAAGTGACATTTTAAGAACAATTGGGACTGGAAAGTGGTGTGAAAACACAGGAAGAATAAACTGCTTTAGAATCTTTGGATCCTATGGGTCTAGACTGGCTCAAATGAGGTGAAAGCATTTGTATTTATGATATGGGATGAACTCTTTCATTGTTATAATAGTGATGGGAAAGAGGAGGAGCAAGTCAGGAGGAAATATTTGATGCATCATCTGGCTGCCCAGAAAATGGGCCATGAGGTTGGTAACAGGCAATTCTAGATTGCATACTGAATTGTGTCCTCACCATCAACTTGAGTGTCTTCTAGCAGGATAAGTAGCCATAAATGCATACCTCGTTCCTGAAAATCTTGAAAAAAATTAGCACAGATACTGATTTGGAAATTCTCCTGAGAAGTCTTATTCAAAATGAACAAGTGAGGCACAGTCAAAGTAAACTGTTGATTTAATGAGAAATACTTGGCTTGATTCTTCTTTGTAAGTGGTCTTATCCATGACTTTCTCAGCAAACCTAGAGGACTGTGGGCAAATCTGCTTTGGCCATCTGAGATGGAATGCAGATAAATACCGATTAACAGAACGAACAAAGATAGAAAAAAAAGCCCAAACCCCAAACCTTAGGAGTTTTGTTGTTAGAATGAGAAACAAGGTTTGAACATATCCAAGAATATAACTTCGTGAAGTATTGGAGAGAAACTACCAAGTGAAACTCAACAATGGGGAAACTGAAAGAAAAAGAAGAAAATGCTAAATTTTTTAATAATGAGATCACCTATTGTACCAAAATGTTACCACCTAAAATCAGTTTGTGCTCTCCTGTCAATCCCATCTAATTTGCATTGAGAGAGGTTAAAAGATGGCAGCTGTGCACAGTGTATCAGGGCATAGAATCATAGAATAGTTCGGGTTGGAAGGGACCTTTAAAGGTCATCTAGTCCCCCCCCGCAATAAGCAGTAACATCTTCAAGTAGATCAGGTTGCTCAAAGCCCCATTCAACCTGACCTTGAATGTTGCCAGGGATGGGGCACCTACCACCTCTCTGGGCAACCTGTACCAGTGTTTCACCACTCTCATCGTAAAAAATTTCTTCCTTATATTTAGTCTTAATCTCCCCTCCTTTAGTTTAAAACCATTACCCCGTGTCCTATTGCAACAGGCCCTGCTAAAAAGTTTGTCCCCATCTTTCTTATAAGCCCCCTTTAAGTACTGAAAGGCCGCAATAAGGTCTCCCCGCAGCCTTCTCTTCTCCAGGCTGAATAACCCCAACTCTCTCAGCCTGTCCTCATAGCAGAGGTGTTCCATCCCTCTGATCATTTTTGCGGCCCTCTTCTGGACCCACTCCAACAGGTCCATATCCTTCTTGTGCTGAGGGCTCCAGAGCTGGACGCAGTACTCCAGGTGGGGTCTCACCAGAGCCGAGTAGAGGGGCAGAATCACCTCCCTCGACCTGCTGGCCACGCTTCTTTTGATGCAGCCCAGGATACGGTTGGCCTTCTGGGCTGCAAGCACACACTGTTGGCCCATATCCATCCACCGCTACCCGCAAGTCCTTCTCCACAGGGTTGCTCTCAATCCCCTCATCTCCCAGCCTGTATTGATATCGGGGGTTGCCCCGACCCAGCTGCAGGACCCTGCACTTGGCCTTGTTGAAACTCATGAGGTTCACACGGACCCACTTCTTGAACTTGTCCAGGTCCCTCTGGATGGCATCCCATCCCCCAGGCGTGTCAAATGTGCCACCGAGCTTGGTGTCATCTGCAAACTTGCTGAGGGTGCACTCGATCCCGCTGTCTATGTCATTGATGAAGATATTAAACAGTACTTGTCCCAGTACAGACCTCTGAGGGACACCACTTGTCTCTGATCTCCATCTGGACATGGAGCCGTTGACCACTACTCCTTTGTTACCGGTTTGCCAGTCTTGTTCATAGCAGGGGTATGCTGTCTTTGACCTTCCTTTTCTGGCTGACATACCTGTAGAAGCCTTTCTTACTGTTCTTTGCATCTCTTGCCAAGTTCAGCTCCAGCTGCGCCTTGGCCTTCCTGACCCCATCCCTACACAACCGGGCAGCATTCCTATACTCTTCCCAGGATACCTGTCCCTGCTTCCACTGCCTGTGCATTTCCTTCTTGCCCTTTAGTTTGACCAGCAGGTTTCTACTCATCCTTCCTGGTCTTTTGCCTTCCTTTCCTGATTTCTTACACCTGGGTATCAAGAGCTCTTGTACTCTATGGAAAGCGTCCTTCAAGATCTGCCAGCTCTGTTCTGCTCCCTTGTTCCTGAGGGCAGTTTCCCAGGGGGTCCTATTGACTAAATCCTCAAAGTTTGCTTTCCTAAAATTCAGGGTCCTGACTTTACTCTTCACCTGACCCATACCCCTCAGGACTGCAAAATCCACCAGTGCATGATCACTGCAGCCCAGGCTGCCTCCAATCTTGACCTCACTGATTAGCTCACTTGCATTAGTGACCAACAGGTCCAGTATCGCATCCTCTCTGGTAGGACTGTCTATGACCTGACTTAAGAAGTTATCCTCAAAGCATTCTAGGAGTCTCCTGGATTGCCTATAGCTCACTGTGCTACTTCTCCAGCAGATGTTGGGGTGGTTGAAATCCCCCAGCAGGATGACAGCCTGCAAGCGCGATGCCTCCTGCAGCTGGAGTAAGAAAGGCTTCGTCAATAGGCTCCCCTTGATCGGGTGGCCTGTAGTAGACACCACCCACAAGGTTCCCTTTATTGCCTCTGTCTCTGATTCTTACCTATAAGCTTTCAACCTGCTTGTGGCTATTCCTCAGAGACAGCTCTTCACACTCTACCCATTTCTTGATGTAGAAAGCAACACCTTGACTCCTCCTTCCTTGCCTGTCCCTTCTGAACAGCCTATAGCCATCGGTAGCCACACTCCAGTCATGGGATTCATCCCACCTAGTTTCAATAATGGTAACTAGGTCGTAGCTTTTTAGCAGCATGGTGGCTTCCAACTCTTTGTTGCCCATGCTGTGTGCATTGGTGCAGAGGCACTTCAGCTGGCCTGTCAGCTGTGTCACCTTCTTAGAGGAACACCCTTAATTCCTTTGAGGTATTTCACTGGTGTTTTCCTGTTGGCTCCTATTACCTCAGGAACCCCTGGCTCATCTCCGTAAGACTTCAAGTGTCCTGCAGTGTAGTCTGCACGTCTCAGAGCAACAGGCTGAGGGCCCTTGCTAGCACCCTGTCCCTCTGAACTTGGCTTGTCACCCCACAGCTTGTCATGGGCAAGCATGATATTATCCTCTTCCCCCTTCCCCCTCCTCCTTATAAGAGAGTGTACATTTTGCAGTACACTTGGTCAAACTGCAATGTGGTGCTGGCACTGGTCCAGAAGGATGAAAAGTACTGGCTTGTCTTGATAAGAAGGTATTAATTAAATAGTGTGAGAGAACAGAATGAATGATACAGTCATTGGTTCTATAATTGGTAATAGCCTCTGCGTTGTTGCTTTTGCTGTTATTGTGTATTAACAGCCCTGAGTACCTGAGGGCTTATTATGACAGATGCTGAACATGTGCATGCATAAATACTTATATGCACATATATACATGCAGACAACAGTGAGAAGGTCTTTCGCTTAAGGAGTTATGAAACTTTGAAGCAAATATGCAATATGTAAGATGTGTCATGAGGTAAGGAGTGTTATTTCTTCTTAGTAATGTCTGTAATACCAGAAAAAAGGATTAATTGAACTGGAGAGAAAAAGATAAAGACAACAGAAAGATTGAAAGAAGGAGGGAGAGTAATGGTTGAGGAAGCAAATACACTGATAGATACTGGCAATTGGTTTGATATAGAATATATCAGTGCAGAAGAAAGTAGGAGAAAATAGCAATTCCAACTATACCTGTAGGTGCTAATCCTCTGTTACTCGGAACAGCTTTATAGACTTCAATGAGCATAGATTCTTGCCTTGACAGGATTAAATCTAGAAGACAAATGATACATTAATTCAGTTTCCTCATTCAGTTTCTGGAGACACTTTAATGAATGCCTTCTGAGTGAGTTGATTTTTAGGGCTGTTCAGTATAAAAAGAGAAAGTAATAGAACTACTTTCCTCAACTAGTTGAACCTACATTATAAAACAACTTAAAAACCTTCATACTTTGAAGCCTACAGAGAACAAACAGCCAAATTTGAAGCTAATTCTTAGCTTATTTTTGCAGCTGCCTACTCTCACCTTCATTCATGTTGACTTTGCTGAACCAGCACTGCCTCTGTCAGTCTCGTACACTGGAAGGACTATGTCTAGAAAAGCAGGTTGACTCAGCAAGTGTAAGACCAGCAGGCTGGTTGCAGCCAATTTCATCAGGAGGATTTGAAAGTTATTATATAACTTGCTCTGCAACCTGTTCAGCAAAACAGATGGAGAGTAGAGACAGATACAAGGGCAAAAAGGAGTAAGAATGTAAGGGTAGTAGGACAAAGAAGGGAACATCATAAAGGCACAAATAGGGGAGTGAGGAAGAAGAGATTTTAAAAAAAAAAGAAAAAAGAGTTGCTAGAAAACTCCTAGACTATCTGCAAGAAGTATGATTGATTGCTGTAATTTTTTTCTTAGACTTTAATGGGAACTTCATATTTACCTAAACAACACAAAGATTCAGGTGTGAATGCATAGATGTATACTCATTTTTTGTGGAAGTATTTGTCCTAGCATTTATAAATAGGCCTTTAATAGTTGGCGTTTATTGCTGCTGATACATTTTACCTGACCTAAGTGTTAGCTTACATAGTGGCTTATTTCAATATCAAGTTAGTTTTCTCTTGTAGTTCCTTGCATTCAAATTACTCACTGCAAAAAAAACCCCAAAAAACAAACCCTTGCAATTTTACAGTATCATCCATATTCATTATACAGTATAAAATGATCAACATTGCAGATTTGCTAGAATGTCATTTCACTTTGAAAATCTTATACTTATTTATTCAGAGAAATTCTAGAATAGTTTTGCTGAAGTCAGTGAAGTTACTTTACCTTTAATGTAGTAAAGAATACTGTTCTGTTAGGTATTTTTTTAAGGAGATTACTAATATTTGCTAGGTTTTGCTAGTATTTATGTATATTGTTTAGTATAATACTGTAAATTTGTGTTCAGCAGTTAATATAACCCATCTAATCATCATTCATACATTATTTTACTCATAATTTAATTAGCTTTTGCTGTCGTACACATTTTCATTACTCAGTAATTCCTTTAGCAAATATTTATTAAAGGTTTGAGTGCAGTTATCATTCTGTATGAACTGGTTATATTACTTGTTTTACATCAGTTTGCTGTTTGTATGTGATATTTAATGAAGTCTTAATATTTATGTAAGCACATTACTCGTATACATCCGTTAAACTATGACACTGTAGCCTGCTCCAAAGTCTTCTGGAAGAAAATAAGGGGTCTTTTCATTACTCACAAAGACTTCAGAATAGGTTCATTAACTAACCTGTATTGTAACTTCTCATATAGTATGGATATACTAACCAATAAAGCAAGCTAAATTTGGTTTATTTAAAACAAATCCACACTAGTTGTGCATTTCTAGCTCATGGATGATAACATTGACTGGATAATTTGCTAAGAGTTTAATCAACTTTCTCAAACTAATATTTCAAGATCAGAGAAGGATGACGTTAAAAAGCACACCACTAAGGAAAAATAATAATCTAATTTTACTGAAGATGAACAAAATAAACCTTCATTTGAATATGCAAGCAAGTATAGCATTTGGCAACTTAAAACTGCCCTTCTCCGAGGACACAGAAGGCAGTGATGAAACTGCATATATTCCAACTCAAAACTTTATCCTTAGAGGCTTTTACACATGAGTAAGTGCTAAATAATAATAATAAGCAGAGACTGAAACAAACTACTGGTATCTGAAGGGTGTCAATGCAGTCAAGATAAAGAACTGGGAGCTCTTCAAGTGAGTTGGGGTGTGACAAAATCTGTACTGATGAATGCTGACATCCTGAATAAAATCACTACATGACTTCACGTAGGTCAAGAAACTACATTGTTTCCCTGAGCCACAATGACAGCGGGGTGACAGAGATTAATAGCTTTGTATTGACTGAGCAACTTCCAGTTCCTTATCTTTGTCAAGTCAAGGCTCTGTCCAAGAGCTGAAATTGTTATTAGACTTATAATTGCAAAGACATTTAAAGGGTTTACCCTTAAGGGACTATGAAATCCAATAAACCTTTCATAAAACCTCAAGCATTCAAGTGCAAAACCCTTGTCTTGGAGACAGGCACACTCACAGCCATAACAGGGGAAACCTTGAAGCCTCATACATTGAATAATGTTTGATTTATGAAGTTGGTTTTGAATTTGTATCAGTTGTTTTATTAAAAATATATGAAAGAATGTTTTAAATATGAGTGAGCTGTGTTCACTTCTGTCTTGATCAAGTACTCTATGTGTCTGAGCTGGAGGTCTTTCTTCAGCTGTCACTTAGATTCATGAGAGCTCAGGAATACTGAATTTGTATTGCTAATTTAAGGCGCTTAATTCAATTTGGATGAGATTAAATCTCAATTCCTCACTGAAGTTTCAAAATAAAAGCTTTAAGATCAGGCTTGGGTTTCTTTATTATTGTTGATTTGTAAGGAAATGTTTGCAGCATGTAAAGAGTTTTCAGTGCTATATGTCAGACTTACTTAATGAACCTCTTTGAATGAGAGTATGCAGTGTTTTAAAGCAGAAGATTTAATGCCTATCTCTGTGGCTTACTCAGAGTCTGTTCCAGTACAACATAGCGTAAATTGAGAGATTGCACTGGCCTCAGGAGATACCCGATTCTTTCTTTTGTTTAAGAAGCTTGAGCTTTGCTAGGAAATTATTGTGGCTTGTCAGTAACCCACACTGTGCTAAATTTTCTGTTACTCTGTTTATTTACTTACTCCAGAGCTTAAAGGGCTTGAATTGATGCCAGTTATAACAGCGGTCATTGCAGTCATTTTGCAGTGGAGCAGATGATATTGCCTGGTGCAAAGTAATGTAGAATCTGCCCCCTGATTTTAAAGAAGGGAAATCTCATAAAGCTCTACTATGTTAATAACTTATAAACTCTGGCGTTGTTGTTGTTGTTGTTGTTGTTAAGACATTAGGAAATAAACAGTTAACATAGCTAAAAACTAGCTTCTTAATAGTGATAATCACATTTAATAGCCACAATACATTCAAACACATACCTTTCTATCAGCATTCATTAATTCTTCCACTTCCAGCAAAACTGAATGGCATTCACCAGAACTAGTTACTCCAAGTTATACAGTGTGTCTGCAGCCACAGTAGACTACACTTTAGATATTTCAGAATGTATTGATATGCATTATCTTCTTATTCCAGTAATGGCTGTGCTTGCCACCTCCCATAGTTATAAGCCATATCCTAGGACCATCAGACCGATATGGAGGTTGTGCCTGATCTTCTGTTCTGCTCCAGTGAAGACAATTTGAGCTTTTTGACAGTAAG
>VYZW01020378.1:0-10564 GCA_013401315.1 Balaeniceps rex
ATAACATCCTTTTCATTGGATGCAAGTCCTCTGCTTTTGCCAGAGAATTTCTGATTTAAAAAAATTCTTTGTTTTTTTTTTATTTTAAAGAATTCTTTTTATTCATTGAGTAATTCAGGTGTTTCACTATGAAATAGAAAAAGGAACTTAGCTGCAACGTCAGAGCCACAATGCTGTTTTAAGGAGAAGTCTATCACTATGCAGTTGTAACATGTAATTTCATAGAAGACAGTACTTTTGCACAGTTAAAGGGAGGGGGCTGGAGGAAAGAGCTTTCCTTGAAAATGATCTGTTCACACACACAGTTTTTTTTCCCAACAGACTGCTTGCTGAATCATAAACCAGAAGAAATTACACCTATATTGTCAAAAGTACGCTTTTTAAATTGAGAATGGCAGGTAACCAACTCCAGCATAGGAACTTCAGACGTCTAATTAAATGAAATGTATAGTTTCTTTTTTCAATTCACTTAGCATTTTCCTTTTAAAGAACATTTTGAATGTTATTATATCAATGAATCCCTCCAATGTCTATGTGAGAAAAGAGGGAAAACATTACTCTTGTCCTACACAAAGGACCTGAGGCCAAACATATAGTGGAAAGGATATGGTCATACAGTAGGAGTGAATATATATAATTAAGCTGAGCAGCCTTACCTCTGCTAGTAATAATATTTTATAATAAATGTGCAGTGGTGATTAAAACATTATAGGGATCGTGGTCCCAAGATGAATCTCATTTTAAATAAATTATTCCAAAGTTTTTTCCTTGCACTGCCTTTTAGTAGAATTCTTTTGAAACATAATCTATGCATCTTTATAGCTATGGCTATCCACTATACTTGGATACTTGGCTATAAGGATTACTTGGTTATCCTCTAACTGTGCTATTAACTTTGAATTTCCATCTGTTTGGGGAATAGACATGACACATACTAGTTTTTTCTACCTCTGATTCATAATACTCACTCTTTACCATGATAGTGCCATTTCAGTGATTTTTTGTAAGAAATTTTAATCCTGACAGTTGTACATAAAAAGCAAAACAACAGTATGTTACCTCGTGATATTTCTAACTATTTGGAGGCATGTAAAGCATACAGAAGTTACACTCATGGCCATATTAATCAGCAAATATTCAGCATTTTCTAACAATTCAAGTGGTTAGTTTGGGTTTAGAGTTGTATCACATTCACTTGAATGGCCTGAGGCATCCAGAATACACTCTGTAGTATTTAAAATAGAGCCCACATACCCCAAAACTATGTAACTAGAAATTAAAAAAAAAAAGATCATATTATAATGTTCCTTTTATGAATTTCAGAACTTTTAAAAACTACTCAAAATTTGGCAATTTTCAAAAGAAATATGCTATTGAAAAATAAAAATTTAAGTTTTATATTCAAAATGTGAAAATTATGTTTAGACTTTTCCCATTGCTTTCTTCCTAATTCAGCTGAAGCAATTTTCTGATTTTGACATGAATCTGCTTATTGCTTTTGCTAGCCCTTAGCTGCACTTCCAAATAAATAAAATATTCATCAAAAATACTAGCTCAGAAACAGCAACAATTCTTACAGACACCAAAGTGGGACATCCCTTGCCAAATAGTTTTCCTCCAAAGAAAAGATGAGAAATAAACACACTAGTTTTAAATCAGATCAATTGATGCTTTATTAAAAAGTGGTCAGATTAGTATCTGTATGGCTACTGAAAAAATATGGAACAGAAAACTCCCCAAAAATTACTATTCAGTAAAAATGTAAGCAAATGAAAGTAGAGCAAATGTGAATTCTTAAACAACCTTAACATGGCTGTATTACTGCCAGCCCATACTATAACAGTTCTGTCATAATAACCAGGTCCCAATTCTGCATTCCTTGAATATGCACCACTTCCACTGAAGTCAGTGGGAATTTTGGATACGCAAGGAATGTAGAATTAGCTTCTTAATCCTTAGGCCACAATCCATGACAATTATAGTGCCTCAACTCATAATATTGCTGGCTGAACAGCTCTGCAGCACCTTTTAGGGCATTAACAGTAAGATTCTGCTGATTTTAGTCTAAAAATCATTCCAGGACCTTGCCTCTGCACTCTTATTTGTAATAAGTAAACTAAACTAAGCAATCAAAAGTTTAGAGTGAAATGCATTTTGAGCTGTTTAGCAATGGAGCCTTACCTCTTCTTCCCCATTTGTCCCCTGTTAAAGGGGAAATCAATAATACAAGTCAGCTTTTAAAATCCTAGCTTTCCCCTGTTCTGAGCAGAGCTACTTACACAGCTCTCCTTTCATGGCAAAGCACAGGAAAATATTCACCTCACGGTTTAAGAAAGATGGATTGCAAAAAAGAACAATTGTGGAAAACAAGGCAAAAGTGCTTGCATTGTAATCCAATAGCAAACAGCCAGAGGATGTTTCTTTCTTACCCCACAAGTAAACCATATGCAAATTTCCAGCAACATTCAAAACGCACTTCTCAGCTCAGTAAATGTTTTCTATTCTTGGCTGCTTAGCACCCTCAGCTTTTTTCAATTAGGTCCTGTTTGTTTAGTTAAAAAAAAAAAAAGCTCTAAAGAAAGGATTAAGCCCTGTATCTCGGAGAAAGAACATAAATTAGAAATTCTTTTCAATCTGGAGTATGCATTCTTTAATCTTCTGCCCTGCTGGGAAGTGTAATAAGAATAAAGGCAGAAAGAAGCTTTTTTGCTTCATTTGATTTGTTCAGCTGAAAACATGCTTTTGACTATGCAACTAAATCTCAAAATTCATGACAACTCAGACAATACTCCCACATGTTATAAGCCTGTGAGTTAAAAAGAGAGCTGGGAAAGCTTACAGAAACCCACCTGGTGAGCAAGCTCTCCAGACTCAAAAGGGCAAGACAGAAGGCCATACGGATGTGAAGCAAGCAAGCTGTGACTGTGAGAAGATGGTGACAAGAGTTTAGGTGCTGGCAATGCAGGTCTTCAGTGTGGTGTGGCCTCAGAAGGAAAATAATTTTCAAAATGACCAACAGATCTGACTGATGGGTATGAGTTAGCTAGGGATGAGAAAACCAATGGAAGAGGCCAGAGATTGGAAACGGTAAAGTGTTGGTTACTATTTACTAATTCTTTGCAGTAGAATTAACTGAAATTTAATGATTATGCTTTGAATTTAAAATGAAAATGAAGACAATTTGACAAAAAACACAGAAGTCAAAAGAGAATGCTAAAAGCAGAAACAGGCACCTTCTTCTTTTTAGGGTAGAAAATCACCTTGCCTGTATATGCCATGTCAAATTGTGAAAGATTTTTGCTGTGATCCCATGCCAGTAAAAACAGCAGCAAGAGAAAACTCTAGAAGCTATTTTCCTCCTTTTGGTGCAATGTACCCAAGTGCAAAGAACCACTATGTACAATACATACAAAAGGAAAGAAAACAAGGCTGCTGTTCCTCCCCTTCCTCCTCCCTCTTAACATCAGAAAAACATAGCAAGGAAGCAGTGTGATCTTCAGATAATGGTTATGGTTTACAGCTTTCTGAAATCCCATTTAATGTCACCAAAGCTCATCTCTCAATTCCAGCAAACTCAGTTCATACTGCATCACCTGCAATTCAATTTACGTGCACAAGAAAGCCTAGCCTCTTGCAGACATTCCTCACAGCATATAGAAGAAAACATTTGGTGTCAGCAGAAATCACATTGTGAGGGCAGTCAGGGCTGTATTTCAGCCAAGCCCTGGTTGAAGTAGGACAGTGAGCCCGGGTTAGGCCATGGCTGCAGTCAGGACAAAGAGAAGGCACTGGACTCAGGCTGTCACCGGTGAGTTAAGGCTAACGCCTGAGATAACAATGTGATGCAGAATCTGGGAGTACAAATATTAGGGCTGGGCCTTGGTTTGGAAGCAGGCAGGGCCACAGCTACATCAACAAATGCGTCTGGGTGCCAGGAAAAGGACTAGGGGTTCAGAGCAAAGGCTGAGTGCGCAGGACACGATCTGAAGGATGAGGCAAGGCGTGGAGCTGGACCACAGCCAGCAGAGCTGCTGGCACATACTCACTGGCTGTAAAACTGTGGTTGGGGCACAACATTTTTTTTCTAAAGAGCTCAGCAGTCAACAGCTTCTGCCCAAAGGCAATGGCCACCGCCAGTCTTTTCTGACTCACTACAAGGTTGTTATTCCTCCTGCCACATGGACTGTGCAAAAAGGTTCAAGTTCTCAAAACTAGAAGATAAGGTAATGCAGAACCTATGCGGATCCCCTTGAAAAGCTGCACTCATTTAAGTCACACATACAGGGGCTTCTGGTCCCATCTACTGAGATGCTGCCTTATGCAAACAAAATCCGTGTGACAAAAGCCCTGTGGTGAAGGGACTGTGAGGGATTAATGCAAAAGAGTTCCCTTGGGGTGAGCCAAAAAAGCTGCTCATCTCTGAAAAATTTAATACATAAAGTTGAGGAATATGCTAATAAAGATACTGTGGTGTTGATTAGTTTTATTCTTCATCTTTGTAATGAAGTTAAATCATTCATACAACATTTACAACCCACAACCAACCTTGAAAATACCAAAAACATCTACACAGCTTAATAAAGCAAGCATGTACTTATTTCATGTCAGGCCTAGCTTAGAGGTGTGCTGAACCCTTTTCTTTCTCTGGGGCTCCTGAGAAAAGTGGCATGGCAGTGATGCAGAAAGGGAATTACTAAGTAATTCGGGAATAAACCAGTTTCTCTGCTCTATAGCACAGATCCTCCAATGCATCTAGGAATGCATTTCTTTCCCCGGAATGTGTAAGTAGATGAGTCTCTTGCATGTCTTACACACGAGTGGTTCTCACCATGCAACTGGGGCTTAAGCTATGATAAACTTTAAGTGATCATTACAGACCAAGGGCAAGAAAGAGTAAATAGAGGAATTCAGTAATAAATGCAGGGTGTTAATGGAATAATCACAAGCCTTGATGAATCTAATAATTTTGTTCCTATCATGCCACAGATGTCATTTTCGAGGAAAGCCTTGGAATGGTTTACGGACCTTAGAGAAACAGAACAGTTTTGGAATAAATCCAAGGCTAGGATGAGAGAAGCCAGTCCAGAGCATGCAAGGCCAGGCAGAAGAATGAGATGCATAAAATAGGGACAGGAAGAAAAAGAAGATTGGTAAGCATGGCATATTACTAAAGTTAAGTAATATGCCCATTCCTGAAGTGTTTGTTCAATGAGTGAGTTACGAGACTTTTATTTATTTATGCGGTATGTCTGGCACCACAACTGGTTGTGGAATACCTAGAGGACATTTTAGATAATAATAGATTAATGACTGTACCTAATTTTTACTGCTCATGGGTACAGTCAAAAAGAACAAAACCCAAAACACCTGCAGGTTCAGAGGTACAAGTAGGGGATGAGCTGTGCAATTTTCTGAGGGCAAGGATAAGCAGCTTTGAATTTCACCAAAGGAAAATAAAAGGATGACTCAGTAAATAACTATCCTTAGAAGATACCACCAGTGCCTGAAGTTAAAGGCTTTTTTCTCCTCTCCTTGGTCAACACTGCATTCTTCTTAGTATGTATGTCCCCTTGGCAACTTAACATTTACCTCATTCACTGTGAATCATTACAGCATTCAATAGTCCTTGAAATGGATCTCTTCCCACTGTGAAAGGATGTCTTAGAGAAGCTACAACAGATATTGGAGCTATTTTTGCACTGTTGGCCAAAACCATCGTGCTTGGGTTTTTTTTAACTGACAATAAAAACTTTATTTTCTACTTCAATGGTCTGTACCATTAAGACAAAGCCAGATGATAAAAATACAGACAAGTGCACAACACAAAGACTAATTGAAAATGAACAGTAGATGAACCTTACATGACCTAATGGAAACAGAAGACTAACTGAGTCTGGATTTATGCCCACCTCCTAATCAAGTGCAGTGCTGAACGTGTATGTTGCTGTGCGCCACAAAACCAGTTGAAAACACAGCAGAATGGTGTTCTATTGCACTTTACCTATCCGGAGTTTCTGTTTCAAAAGAAACTTATGTTTACACTGCTATTGAAAAGGTCAACATCTGGCTGGACAGATGTCCAAAAGCAGGGTGAGCAAATTTGGTATCTGTATTATATTTTAAGGCAGATTGGTAAATCTGTTAGACGTTTGTTATTGATAGCTTCATACAGAGCCCTGATTCTCTTCAGGTAACAACTCCTCTGTTAGAGTGTGTGGGAAGGAGGGAATGATGAGTGAGGGGAAAACTGGCATGGTTTCAGAGACCTGGAAGAATCAAGAAACTGAAGTGAATGGGCTATCTTAGGATAGCTCCTGCTGGACTAAGCACTTAGTGACTCCGGTCACACCAGCAGCACTGTGAAAAACATCTGTAACATCTGTATTCTGTTCTTCCCTTTGCATCCTATGTACCGATAAAGCATTCAAACCAGAGTGGTTTATGTTTGAAGATCACCTGAGTTTCAGACCTCAGAGATGACTCAAGGAGAGCTCAGTGGAAGTTCTGGGTGTACTGCACTGGCAACTTTTATTTCCTGTAGAAAACTGACCACTTGCAGAAAAAGTGAGGGATTCATTCATTTATTTTTATTTTCATAGTTAGTCAGACGGGGAATCAGAGCCCAGCAATGAAGAAAGATGATGGTAATGATGATATTGCTGGTAAGAAGATGGTACTACAGATTTTTTTTTTCCTCTGTTAGTGTTTGCTCATAAGAAGACCCCACATCTAATCACCTTTGCTAGCCCGGCTAGCAGTGACCTTTTGTGCTTATTAACAGCATATGCTGTAATTCCAAACCAACATACATTATGGGATCCTGATGTTAAGGCTACGCCCCTATAGTGATTATATTCTCTTTACAAAAACTATGTATAGATCAAACAGTAAACACTCTCCATTAACTGCCTGTCAGCTGTTACTCTGTTACTTGCATTACTTTATTACTTGACTTTGATTGCTTTGTCCTACAGTCTGAAAACCTGGGGAAAACCTGAGTAAGTCTTTTGCATTTTGCTAATTCAACATACATATATATATACACACTTACCTGAAACACTGCAAGCCACTATTGTCAATAAAGGTCTAAAGGGCTCTTATGAAGATTTCCCTTTGATTTCTGCTTCAATTTATAGTATGAACATTGTTTGAAAGGCTCAATTGTTTCCTTCGGTGTCCTGATGTCCCATCAAACAAAACTGAATTGATTGAAATACAGCCCATTGGTGCTTTTGTATCACTATAGAAGCTGATGGCAACCTTCCACCTCTTTTGCTGAATGGTGTAATTGGCCTGCCAGAGAGGATTTGGGATTTTAACATGTTCCCTGTTTGGCTGAGCTAACCAATTATTCTCCAGTTGCTATCAAGGCTGCAGACTTTTCTTCATTGGGGTCATTAAGCTTGTCAAAACTAATTTGTCACCACAACTGCGGACCTTCATTGCCTCTGACAGCAGCACAAGTGTCAAAATAAACAGGCCTTTGCATTACGAGAAAGTAAATGACTAATCAGAGCCCACCAAGCGTCCTGACCGTATGCCACAGTCTGGCCTTCTGACCCCAAGAGAGGTGGAAACAGTACCAGCTAGGTGACATGGGGTCACAAAACGACACTACTAATCATTCTGTAGAATAAGTAAAAAAAGCCTCAAACAGCTAAAGTGAAAGAACACTCGAAGGCAGTATGTGACCTGCAATGATGATAATAAAGTTTTGGATTGTTTTCTTTTTAATTAAAAAGAGACAATGAAAGTCACTTACTCTGAAACAAAATTCTATTAAAGAAGTTACCAGCTGACTCAGACTACATTTTTGGAAAGCTGCTCAGACGCAGCAGCTGGCAGTGGAGCACTTTGAGCCCAATCCAGCAGATCATTACTGCGTAATCCTCTGTGTATTCTTGACCACCCGAGTGACATCTGAATCAGGCCAGTGGCACTTTCTTCATCTGATGTAATACTAGCCACAAAGTACTTAGTATCAGTCCACACTTACTGCAGTGGGGTAAAATTTGTCCCAGAAACATCTGCATACACCTAGAATTTGTTTCACTGAAGGTACAGGATATGAGAGACTGAGAATAGCATAGCATAGCATAGCATAGCATAGCATCGCATAGAACAGAATAGAATCGTTAAGGTTGGAAAAGACCTCTGAGATCATCTAGTCCAACTGTCAACCCAACACCACCATGCCTACTAAACCATGTCCCGAAGTGCCACGTCTACACATTTTTTGAACACCTCCAGGGACGGTGACACCACCACCTCTGTGGGCAGCCTCTTCCAATGCTTGCCCACTCTTTCAGTAAAGAAATTTTTCCTAATATCCAACCTAAACCTCCCCTGGTGCAACTTGAGGCATTCTCCTCTTGTCCTATCGCTTGTTACTTGGGAGAAGAGACCAACGCCCACCTCACTACAACCTCCTTTCAGGTAGTTGTAGAGAGCGATAAGGTCTCCCCTCAGCCTCCTCTTCTCCAGACTACAGGGGCATGATCACTTCCCTCCTACTGCTGGCCTCACTATTTCTGATACAAGCCAGGATGCTGTTGGCCTTCTTGGCCACCTGGGCACACTGCTGGCTCATGTTCAGCCGGCTGTCAACCAACGCCCCCAGGTCCTCTTCCACCAGGCAGCTTTCCAGCCACTCTTCCCCAAGCCTTGCATTGCATGGGGTTGTTGTGACCAAAGTGCAGGACCTGGCAGTTGGCCTTGTTAAACCTCATACAACTGACTTCATTCCATCGATCCAGCCTATTCAGATCCCTCTGCAGAGCCTTCCAACCCTCAAGCAGATCCACACTCCAACCCAATTTGATGTCATCTGCAAACTTACTGAGGGTTCCATTCATTGCATTCAATGCCCTCATCCAGATCATTGATAAACATATTAAAGAAGGCTGGCCCCAAAACTGAGCCCTGGGGAACACCGCTTGTGACCAGTCACCAACTGGATTTAACTCTGTTCACCACAACTCTCTGGGCTTGGCCATCCAGCCAGTTTTTTACCCAGCGAAGAGTACACCTGCCTAAGCCATGAGCCGCCAGCTTCTCTAGGAGAATGCTGTGGGAGGCATGTCAAAGGCTTTATTGAAGTCCAGGTAGATAACATCCACAGCCTTTCCCCTAGGCAGGTCAGCTGATCATAGAAGGAGATCAGGTTGGTCAAGCAGGACCTGCCTTTCATGAACCCATGTGGGCTGGGCCTGATCCCCTGGTCGACCTGCACATGCACTCAAGATGAACCACTCCATAACCTTCCCCAATACCAAGGTCAGGCTGACTGGCCTGTAGTTCCCTGGATCCTCCTTCCGGCCCTTCTTGTAGATGGGTGTCACACTGGCAAGCCTCCAGTTGTCTGGGACCTCCCTGGTTAGCCAGGACTGCTGACAAAGGATTGAAAGTGTTTTTGCAAGGTCCTCCGCCAGCNCAGGACTGCTGACAAAGGATTGAAAGTGTCTTGGCAAGCTCCTCCGCCAGCTCTCTCAGTACTCTTGGGTGGATCCCATCTGGCCTCATAGACCTGTGAGTGTCCAGGTGGTGCAGCAGGTCGTTAACTGCTTCCTCCTGGATTATGGGGGGTTTATTCTGCTCTCCATCCCTGTATTCCAGCTCAGGGGGCTGAATACCTTGGGGATAGAGTTAATCCCTTCTCATCTTTATCACTAAATTATTTGGTGACAAATAATTCATAACCTGATTTTAATCTTTCCTTCACTGTTGCCATTATATTCAGTTTAATGGGGTAACTTGGAATTAGCACCATGTCCTCAGTTGCTATAGGGTATTTGACAGGAGAACTTGCAAAAATAAGGGAGAAGTTTCAGAAGAACATGTTCTCTCAGCACATTCCTAACCATTCAAGGCACCATTTCTGGAAGGGCCTTTATCCTTAATACTCTGAGAGGTCCTACTTGGTTCAATTAAGATGACTTGTACTGCCGTAAGCTCATCCCATCAATAAATCTTTGTGGTGTCAGGACCTTCATGTGTATGCTACCCTGCAGTACAAGAAATGTTCTGTAAATACAGTGACAGCAAGAGGTGTTCAATTTTCCTCCTAGAAGCCTTCAAATGCCATCCTCTTTTCTCCATGCTTTTTGTAAAGCAGTATTTTTCTAAGCCTTTGGAAAGATACCTCTTTAATGAAAACAGGCGGACGCAATATACCTCAGCAAACAGGATCTAGTCTTAAGAGACACTGACTGTTGCTGGGTTTTTTGTCTATGTGAATTACACTTATTTAAACAAGGCTGAGTGACTTATGCTTCATCAGCAATGTAATGACTTTGAACACCACTGTTCCCATTTAAGAAAGGAAAACTAAAGAAGTAAGAGGAAAAAAGACAAGAAGAAAGAAATAGAGAGCAGTGTTGCACAGGATCCCAGGATTTTGTTGAGTCCTAATGATGTCATTCAGTATTTCATCTCTGGTGACAAGAAGGTTTTTTTCCCTCTTTTCAGCAAGAAAGCAAATTCAACATTAACAAAGCCCTGTATTTGAAGCCAAGATTGGATGTGAATCTTAAGTTGTTACTAGCTTTCTCTAACCCTTTCCCTT
>VYZW01020379.1:5090-15694 GCA_013401315.1 Balaeniceps rex
TAGCAAACTTGGTCGATAATTAACACTTTCCACACATTGTTTCTCTTCACAGTCATTTTTACCTGTAAAACTGAACAAAATTCCCTGTGTGCCATTTAGATCAAAATTATAGCAACACATGATTATCATATAAATTATGTATCCTGTTAATTGAACCACAGTCTTTAACTGACAATGTAGTCCTCTCCAAGAAGTGCTCAAGGAACACTGAATATCACAAATTTCATATGATGATTAATTTAAACCACGATGTTTAGACAATGGATGAGTAGCACTCTCCAAACTTTATGTTACTGCAAACTACCTTGCAGCTGTGGGACTTGATGCAAAGCCTGCCTGATTGCAAGATGTTGCTCTCCTAGATTTAGCAGAGCAGAATCTGGATGTCTGCAACAAGTGTTTGACGAAGAAGGATACCTGGGTATCCTGTGCCAGGGTGCGAGGCCAGAGTACTAGATGGGAGCTACCTGGAAGAGGTGGTGGTGTGTGTTTAGAGGGGCATTTAAGAGTTGCCTACAGGATTTTCCATGGATTGGTGCTGTGGGAAGCAAAGTAAGGAGATGCTTGAGCAGAGTTAGCTTGGAGGGAGAGACTGCAGAGGTTTGTGGGTCCTTACTTTGTACTTTGTTTGCTTCTACTGTATCATGCTAATCTTCCTCAGGAGAGACCTAAGCAAAAGCCACTTGGTATTACCGCTGAAGATCACAGAAGATCTTTACTAAGAGAAGGAAGGGATTTCAAGGAAGAGCTGAGGCAATCCACTACATTACTCTCCATTGCCTTTGCTCTCTGACAAAAGATATTGAACACATCTTTGTGACTGATTGGATCTTTGCAAAACAAACCATAATTGCAATTTGTTTTCTCCTTTCTTTGAAGCTGTGTCCACAACTCTTTAATCTTAAAGACTGACAGACACATGGCCAAAGCCTGACTTCTCACTCCTTCTGGGACAGATTGCTGATATAAGCAACGTATAATGCCATATAATTACAGCAATATATAATGCTGTATAATTCAGAAAGACAGATAGACAAATATTAGTACTGGGAGTAAAAAAGTTAATCACTAGTCTTCCAAGTCAAATTTGGCCAAAACCTAAGCCCATGCAGTGCAGAGAGCAAATCCCATGAGTTTGAAACAGAACAACAGAAAATACCATATACATAAAACATATCTCAGAGTTTAGTACCTCAATTGCATGCTCCAAATGTATTATGGTTACAATAAATTATAGTCAATATAAATGTCTGTATTACAATTTAGTAAGAAATCAGGCTAATCAGAAGTTAGACGTGAGCAAATACCACTCCTCAAAACCAAAGGTAAGCCAAACTATCCAAAATCTAGTAAAGCAAAAAAATACACTTTCTTTTTGTTTTCTAGATTCTTTTTTTTGCTATTTAAAAAAAGAGGAAAATTCAGAATTATTTAGGAAACACTTTCATTTATGAGGAAAAGGCCATTTTTAATCTGAAAATGTATACAAACAAAATTTCAAATAGTTTCAGTATTGTTGCCAAGAAATTATCTACACTGTAAAGGGAAATCTTCTGAGAAAGGGACATAAAATGTTGTAGATTCAATATTGTAATTCTAGGCTAATCTCTTTCTGAGCTGTAAAAATTACCAGTTCTCTTAGGTGTATGCAGAAAAATAAAGCTTACACTCTAACTCAAAGGTTTCAAGTTTAAGCCCCAAAACTCAATTATGACTCAAATTCTTGAGCATGAAAGCTCAAGATTTAAATTGCTCTATGATCAGTTCTTATTACTTTGGACCAACTTAATTACAAAATATTTTGTGCAGCTGTTAAACACTCATCAGAGGTATACCCTTACTTAATCCTTTATAGGGAGTTAGAAATCTCTTACCGTAACTACACTGCAGTCAGTACAATTATTTTAATTCATATGCTACTCTAGACTGTAATATTACTAATGAATAAGGAATTTTCTCGCAAGAGTAATTCATGAGTCTTCCATAGATTAAAGTATTTTGTAAGCAGCTTTCAGAATTGGCTTTTATGACTATGTCATGCAAAATCTGTTTCCTCTCACAGAGGATAATTGAATAATGGTGGTATTTTTTTTGACCTTTTGAAGAAGCAAGACAGCTTGGACTGTCAAACCAACTCCATAACACACATCAAACCATGCTTTTTAATAAACACATCATTATTTTTCTTCCAGCTATACTTACTGCAATGCGTCTTACTTTACTCACACTTTATTTGGTTCTGGACTCAGAGGATCAGCTTTGTTAGTGGGATTACATCAGGGAATTCAGTCAAGTCATTGCAGGCATGAGTCTGACCTACTGAAAAACCATAGCTGTTTTCTATTTACTTTTCTCAAAGTCTCTTCGGGAAACTTTGAAAACCTACGATGTATAGGTGAAGGAGCTTGACCCTAGAGCAACTAGAGGGCTTATCCTTCTTAGCCAATACTAAAGGACATTTCTCTCTATTCCAGACAGCTTGGTCTTAAGGACTGAGAAAGCTGAGAACAACCAAAACTGCTACCCTTTTGGACTACATTTTAGCATCTTCACTCTAGTTGGTGTGGACCATGGGAAAAAGCATCTTACCATCACTGTTGATGCAGACGACTACAGGAACCTGCGTACCAGGGCCACATGGCTTCTCATTGTCAGGAATGCACTCCTCCAGCCCCACGATTCTCCAGTCATAGCAGGAGGGCTCTTCACATGGGATGGCTTCCAGCAGGTGAGGGCAGTTTCCCGTTCCTCCAGTAGGCTCATTAGTGATGCGCCGTTTCCTTAGTTTAAAGCCTGAAATGTCCATGAAAACACAAAGGGCAGAATAATTCAATTTTAAAATGCAAAGTGAAGAGATTTTTATCTATCTACACCTGAGTGAACAGTCCTGTTTCTCTTCTGTCTAAAAGATACCACAGACACTCAGTGCAACACTGCATTTTAGATAGCTGGGTAGAAGAACTCATTAAAGAAGGCAGAGAGGTGAAACTTAAGAAGAGCATCACAAGTTTTAAGCTTCTGCAGTAAGCTTTGCCTTAAACCCCTGTTTATCCTACTCATACATACTCCAGGAGGGAGACAGGAGTCATTTCCTATGCATCACTCTTGCTGGATCCATCTCATTTAACAAATCTTGACTACATTGCTGGCTTGCCATTTCTCAAATACGTTGTTTGTTTTCTTCTCAGATATCTTCCAACAGGGATGGATTATCAAGTGAAATCAGCTTATAAACATCCCCCCACACCCCCCAGAAAAAAAAAAAAAAAGACAGACTACACTGCCAGAAAAGGCAAGGCACAGAAATAAACCCAAAAATTCCTATGAAGAAGTTTTCGGTAATTAACATCGCAATATTCCCTTGCAAGCATTTACAAATTTCCTTAAGACTACCGAAGCTCATTTTGGATCGGAGAAACCAATGGGCCTTTATGCAGTGTGTCATCTGCCAGGTCGATGTCAGTCTCTAAGAGCAACCCTCTCACTTTCAGCATGGCGTGTTGAAAAAGCCAGGCTAAATCTATAGCCAGAACAACCTAACCAAACTGAATGGATTTAGGAAATAGTTTCTCATGTAATAATTTTCTATAGTTTCTGATATATCTGATCAGAATATTTTAACTTTGGCAAAGGTTTGTTTCTTTTCACATCTCTTCACAGTCTCTTTTGCTTTATCTCAATATTCAGGCATGTTAGTAATACATAGATATTTTTTATAAAATACTACATATAACTCTTTAACTTCTACCAGGAGACAAACTAAACAGGAGAGACTTTTCAAACACATATGTGCAAGAATTGAGTCTTTGTTTGAAGATGTGCCTCTCAATTCAACTATAATAAATATTACTTTAAAAATACATTTCCATGTATCTTTAACTGTTTTTTTTTCTAAACTGAAGAGGTCAGCCAAATTATGTGCAAATGGTTTACTGAGTCTGCCACAAAAGGCTGATATAATTTCAAAAAAATAACTCCAGTGTCTACTGCAACAAAGGAGGCAAATGATCCACAGTAAAGGGCCATTTCTGAAATATGTAGAGACTTGCCGCTAAAACTGGGAGTGCCTGTACAACTTTTACATCATTCTCTCAGAAGAACTGTCAATGCAATTATAAAATAAAATGTAAGAATTTCCAGATAAGAGGAAAACATTGGCAGTTGAGAAAAGATCCCTGCTCATGTGTGCAGGAATAAAGACTTGAATAAAGTACATCATAATACGTTTCCATTAGGCAGGTGTCCAAATTGGTCTCGCAAACCTAAACATTACCCCCCAAAATGTAGCAAATCTTTCATTGATGGAACACAAACAGAAATAACAGACTACTTGACAGCTGTACTCAGAGGAGACTTAATCCAATAGGCTTACACATTGAACTGCTTTTTCCTTCTTCAGTTGATCAAGGTTGGGTCACATTACCTTGAGACAGCTTTGTAAAACTTGCATTATTGCTGCCCAGACTGAAGTGTAGCTAGCAGTATACCGGGAAGAAGAAACTAAGCTAATGTGGTAATTACAGTTGCTCCTTCAAGTGGACATTAGTGGCTGCCCTTTCTTATGAGTGTTTTCAATCAAGGAACCAAGTCAAAACTCAACTTTTGTCAGATAAACACATTGAAGCAATGACGTGGCCAGTTTTTCTCATTTATGGCCAGAAACCTGCAGACTTCTTACATGAGGTCCTTGTCACCGTATTGCTTTCCTATTTTGATGTCAGGTTACTACAATCTGTTCTGCATAGGAATAAACTGTAGAACATGTGAAAATTGAAAGCAGCACATATGTTATCAGTAAAACAGTGTCACTTATTAACAACAAATTGTCCCACTCTTTGCCAATGCATGCTTTACATTCTACTGGTGAATTCTTAAGCTATTGCTGAACTGTAAATCTTTGAGTGACTTGGACAGTATGCACCTCAAAGGCTGTTTCTGTCCTCCTTTTGAGACAGTGACAGAATTGTGATTTGAACACATATACAAACTGTATCCCTTTCTGTTTGAGAGGAAGGTTTGAAACTGGAATTGACCTGTAATAACCCAAATGGACCTTCAGAGCCTAGTAAACAGCCTACATTTTTGCCAGTTTTGGTGGAGCAGTAGTGCTAAATATAGTCCTAATTCAATGACCTTTTTTTGATGCTCAGAGGCACTAGAAATACCCTTCTTGGTACAAAATTTAGTATGCTTGCATAGCCAGAGGTGCCTAGTGACTTAGGAATATGAAATAATCACCATTAAAAGGCTTAGCTGAATTTTTACATACCTTTCTTGGCCTGAGGGTCATCACAGCTTTCATAGGTGCATGGTCCCCAGGCTGACCACGCTGAGGTCTCACACTCTGTAGGACAGGGGATATGGCACAGCTGGGAGGTGCTGGGAAGAGGTCCCGTACACAGCCTACGTTCCACCGGCCTCGAGGCTGTCAAGACAAAGTCAACACATTTCTCATGTGTCACTGGTCACAATCTTCAGCTCTAAGTGGACAGAACCATCCTTCATTCAGAAAGGCTGCTATCTCATCGTTTTAATCTGATGAAGTGATGGAAAAATGCCTGTCTTGAAAAAATGAAACAGAAGTCAGTTTATGCTCTACATCAACAGAGCCAAATCTGATTACGTGGAGTCAGGAAGACTGTAGATATTGTAGCACCCTCTTGGACCTAGTCCTTTCATTTAATGGACAGACGATGTTACTACAACAGTTGTTCACATTGCGCTCTGTGTAAATTGATGTCCTGCTGTCTTATTGAGTATGTCTTCACTTAAGAAACTGAACAAAAAGCTGTATAAATCCCTTTGCTCCTATATGATACTATAACTTCAAAAGCCTGATTAATATTTAGAAGATTATTTTTAAGCTATAATGTGAAACACAGTTAAAATTATGACAAAATTTTATTTCTTTTACTCTAAAGACCTTCAAGTGCACACTCAGCAATAAGATTTATGCAGTAGCAGCTTTAGTTAAAGAAAGGCTTTGCTTTAGATACATATACAGTTTGCATATAATATAAATATATATACATAATGCATTTAAAATAATTAAAACTCTGCAGAAGACAATTGGTTTTTTCATTAAAGTATTATTAATCTATAAAGACACATGTGAAGGCATATTCTTCTGTTCTTTAAGGATCAATAAGCCCTGGAACAGGCCAAAATAACCCTGCTCCTTCCATACTTTACTCTTTTGAATTCCCAGGTTACACAAATAATAGGACAACTCTATAAGGTGCCAGAGTAAGGCACAGAACTCTAAAACAAAATGTACCATTTCATTACAAGAAAGATTTTAATTCCTTTTTATAATATAGGACTTGACAAAATATTGAACTACGCAGAGAATATCTGCTTGCTAGAAGGCAAAGCAAAGTCTGCCATATTAATTCACTTTGGTTGATTGAAGAAACATGCAATTCCTTAACTTAAAACACTCTCATCCTACTCCCTCAGCATTTTTTCACAGGAAAGTTACCTTATTAATTTTCTGCCACCACTACAAATAATCTCTTTTGATGGAAAGAGCTCTCTGATGAAACATATTCTGAAATAAGCTCAGAATATGACAAAATATGCTTCTGAAAGATGAGATCAATAACCACAGATATAAAGTTAAAGTAAACATCAGGTTGTTGAAGCATGGTCTCATTTGTAGATATATGTGTGTCTTTCCATTCAGACTTTCTAGGTAGATGAGCTTTCCAGTTACAGAAAAAGCATTCAGTTCTCACTTTTTAAGGGGAAAAGGGAACGAAAAATCATCACCCTATTCCAGTTTCCCATGTTGCCTCCTTTGGCACAGTTTTACGCTGTGTTGCTCCACATTATGAAGGCAAGAAGATGGCAGATAGTCATTCAACATTACTGCCTCCAGCTCACCAATCTCTTAACACAAAATAATACACGAACAAATATTCCAACATTTGCATAATGGTATGTTGGAATTAAATTTTATGACAGAACATTGAATTTTACAATAAGTTTGACATGCACACCTAACGTGCATGATAATCAACATAATATGCATATCCTGCGTAGAACATGGTTATAAATAAACATAATTTGCCTGTAATTGAATTTGTATTGAATAGTTTCTAATAAAAAAAGAAAAGCAGTAAGTAATTGCTAACTGTACTTTTTTAACCTTGATTTAATCAGGGAATTGCCCAAGTGAGACAGTTGAAATTAAGGGTCAATTACACCCCTGAGACGCAGCCTTGCTTCAGGGAACAGAGAAAGTGTTCTGAGGAATGCCATGCTTCATCTCCAGCCTGCATCAGGATAAAGCACTTACCATCACACTAGTTCATGGGATGTTATTCAGAAAAATAACAAAGACCTTTCATCAGGAAGCTTTAAATTGCAGATTTTCATACCACAGATGTTCCATATCTCAACCAGATTTTTTTAAGAGGCTGCCAATAGAAGGTACTACTGTGCTACTGTCACAATCCATTTGGCTTCAAGTTAAATTTGTGATAGCCCTGGAATTCTAAAATACGAGGATTATGACTCTGTTTGGCTTAAAAAAGGCTGACTTAAGTAATAGGAACGCTATTTCAATTTCTTTTGAGGTATCTGTCCAGTAAGAATTTTAGGTCTTGTCAGCAAACATTGTTAAGTAAACTTATCATGAAAACACCTGCTGAAAATATCTGCCTTTGCCATCACTCATTAGAGTGTAGGAGAAGAAAGAAGTACTTTGGGGACAGGTAAGTGGTATCAATAAATCTCTCAATATGCCAAAAAAGTTATTGAAATGTTGTTCTTAGAACATAAGTGATGTACAAATGTCTGCTACCAGATCTGTTATATTTTACTTTTAAAACAAAAGAATTCAACAGTAGGACACAAGTTATAATCCAGATTATTAAAAACATGTTTTCATCATTGATCACTCAGGGTGTATTTCACCCAGGATTACTCAGAATTCTTTCTTTGAGATGACAGCAAAATAAGAAAACTTAGCCTTGCCTGGTATCTTACGAACATCTTGCTCCCATTAATTTAAATGGATTTCTTTCAGCATCAAAAAAGTATAAATGAGCTCAGCTTTTGCTGCTTATTGTTTAGCAAAGACGCTTTGAGAGATGATGCTGGATGCAGAAATTTACAGTTTGAAACCTTCTCTTAACTCTGTCCTTTCATACTCTCTTGTGGCAGCAATAAAGATTGTTCTTTATTCTTTGGCAGTGATGCTGAATGCTGATTAGACTGTGTGTAATACTACAAGCTCTGTGCAGAATTTGACCAAATTTTGGGCCAAAAATTGAAAGAAATGTGAATGCATTTTGATAATCTCTTTCTCCTTCAGTCTAACTGAAAAATTAGACTCAGTTTTGAATGAATTTCAAGTTTGAGGTAGTGACCTAAAAACTAAAATGAGATTCAATAATCCTGTCCCCAAATCATCTACTATATTAGGAAATTTTAGCTGAATATATTTTATACCCTTGTAAAACACCTCCCCGAATGACTGCATTTTAAAAAGAACTGAAAAGAAAAAACACAGTTCTGTTCTTAAGTATTTGCTACATTTATTGAGGTCTCAACCTCCCCATTCTTCTCCACGGACCCTCAACAGACTAGTGCCTGGTAATGACCAGGCTGGCAAAGAGAGTGAATTTGTATGTGGCTGCACCAGCATAAGCAGACACAACTTCATATTCCTCCTTCTGGTCATTTGTCGGACTGGTTTCACAGCAAACAACAGATGGAAATATCTCCAGCTAAAGTACTCTCACTCAAAAAAAGCAAGAAAAACCCAAGCCCAAAACACATTATGACCAACAATGAAAGAATACGTATTCTTCCCCCATTTTCTACAATGCTGAACGCTATCATCAAAAGACAGCAGATAATTCAGGACCTGATCCTCTAAGCAACTGCACAATTCCATGCATGTAAGTAGTTCCTCTGTGTTTAACAGGGCAACAAGTGTGTGTTTGCAGATGTAGAATAAATTTATGCCCATAAAGGAACATTCCTCCCATCCTCATTCTACATCGAGGGTTTTAAAGGTACTTGGAAAAAGATGACACAGTCTACCTCATAGGCTTACCATGAGAGAAACTTCATGACTAAACCAGTTAAATAGGTGAATAGAGATGAAACAATTTAAGTCAGTGGCAAGTAAATGGCAGAATGACATTGGCCTCCAGGAATCTTGATTGTCAGCTGCCTAATTACTGCACCCAATACTCCCTCTTCTTCCTCAAGTCTAAATTTATGAATTCTGGTAGGAGATAATACAGACCAGAATAACATGAGGGATTCTGGTTCAGCTAAATATTAAAAGTTCAAATTCTTATTGGAGCCCTAACTTGGTGTTTTAAATCTACAAAATGGACTGAAAATAGCAGCTGTGATGAACACAACAAAGCAATTCCCAGCACTCAGAATAGAAAGGAAAATCAGTCACTTGCTAAAACAGTTCAGGAGTGGAACAGAGAACTGTCCTGGCATCCTAGCTGGGTCATGAACTTCATTAGTTTGAGGTCAGGCCTGTCACTTTCAAACTGACCTGAAATTTCCTGAGAATGCACAAATCTGTTAAACTATTTCAGAGCTATATAAACATGTTAATTACACACATAGAGCCAATGTAGTTCCCCCGAAAGGGACGTTGCCTCCTTTGCACATTTTTGTTTGAAAGGCCAGGTTAGAGGCCTTAATTTACCTACCTGTTATTTCAAAAGTGATCGATAGCAGAGGTGCAGCACTAGCCTTCGACTTGCTCTGTGACTGACTTTCTGAAATAACAGGGAAACGCCACTGTGAGTATATGAGAACGGAGGTCTTCAAAGCAGCCTTACCGAGACAGCATTCACTACAACCAACAGTAAACTACACTGAAATGAAGGCGTTTCCCCACAGCTAGAACTGGTAGGTGTCTCCCCTGGCTTTTTCCCATCCTCAAATTACTCATAGTTTTCAAATGGTATTGTTTTTAGAGGCACTGATTTGCTCGTTCCTAGGAGGGCCTGGAGAGCAGCTCTTGCCCACACCGAATCCAAGATGCGGGGAGAGAGAGAGGGAGCATGAGTGGAGAAGCAGCTCTTCTGAAAATCTGTCCCCTAATATGGAAACACCCCAGAGCTCCTTTTTAAACTAAGACCCACTTCACCCCTAGTTTGAGCTCTTGAAAAATTGTTCTCATGTTTATGCATCCAAAGACTAGTTACATTTTAATCAGCTTTCCGGGGCCTGCAGAGATTACCTCCTGATGGGCTCCGCATATTCCTGTCACACTCTGATAAGGGCAGATTTCACACCCGCCTAAGCCAGCGAGACTTCACAGCCTACCAAAATCCTAATCATCATTCTGAACAGTAAGATGCCTGATTTTACTGTTACCTCTCCTTAGCTGGGAGGTTTTACTCCTTTACTCTAAGGCAGGGGCATCTAAACTTTGTTCAGCAGAGGCGATTTACTAAAAGCCCTTGGGCGGACGCTGATTTGCATTAAACGAGGAGACTTGAAAGCTGCTTCTTTAATTAAATCCAGATGTGGGGCCCACAGAGCACACAAGTCACACCCTACTGATCCGAGCAGTCACGCTGTAATGGATGTCAGTGTTAATATTCCCCACAAACTCT
>VYZW01020379.1:31222-52782 GCA_013401315.1 Balaeniceps rex
CAAAACTAATGCACTTATTTTTTAAAAAATAATATTCTGAGCTATTAAATTCAAAAGGAATTTTGATCACAGATTTTCTGAACAAAGTGGGAAAAAAAAATTGACAAAATTGAGCCAGTGTACGGAGGAAAAAAAAAAGTTTTCCCATAGCCATAATTGAAAAAAACACTTTAACAGAAAGTTGTCAATCAACTCCACTAAAAAATTAAGGCCAGCCCTGAAAACTAATGATATTTATTAATTTTTAAAGGATATAATCACTTCCTGAAAGATTACTATATGTCCCAGGCACTTTTCAGATTCCAAGTGCTACTACATTATTCACAAAGAATTCAACATAGGCATTACTGCAACTTTAGATAACAAATTTTCATTTCACAGATCCTTAAACTGTAATTGCTATATATGCAAAAAGACCTCCTGAAGTTTCTCGCTTTTCAGTACCCCTCTAATCTTGAATGCCAGGATGCTGAAGTCCCTCTGTGGATCATGATGCAAAACATTTTTAAAAATTAAGACCTAGATTTGTTCACAGGACTCAACTGAAGAATTATTTGGTCAGTGGCATAGATTCAGCAGGCTAGTACCTTCCACTTCATGCTCATTTTACTTTCTATTGAAAACTGTTGTTGATATAGCTTATAAAATTAGAATGATCATTTTATCTTGTTTGTTATTAATTATTTCCATATGCAGGTATGAAGAGGACCCAAATGGAATTGTACCATGTTACTAACCCCATTGTTTATTTATAATCCTTGATAGAAGTAAAGCAATAGAGTTAAAGCATGCCTCACTTAAAATACTTACTTATAAAATTAATCAATTTTGAATGAAATACAAAACAATTAAGTTCTTAAGTTCTTGTAACCAGAACATAAATATTACTAGGGAGGCAAACAAGAGGCAAAGTGAGTTATCCATTTATTTTCTTGCTTGCTTATTAAAACTATGCACCACTTGCAGTATTACATAAATACTGACAAGTAACTGATACTGTAAGGCACCAGCAAACAATCTCTTTACTGTTATACATACTGTCATATTATTTTTGTGAGAGGACAGAGACAGTTACAATTAGCAAAAGAAATGTCAGACAAGCAAATTATCTGTTGTTTCTTCTTTTAATACTTGGTTTTCTTTGAACAAGTTAGAGAAACTGTGAGAGCTAATTGCAAATGGCCATTATCAAGAGTTTTCCTTCAACGTTGCAGGCAGCAGGAGAAGACGTGTTGCATTCTAGATCAAGTAGGGACTAGGGAAGCATCCCATTTAAACTCTCAGTATCACAAATCTCTCTAAACAAGTCCCAGTTAAAACTCTTTAGTTAAGTAAAAGATTATGGAAGTGCTTCGATCTCTTTGAAGGTAATAAAGTATCTTCCAGAGCAGATTACAAATCCTTTCCCTCACTACCACCTTTCCCTGTCCCAAGTGCATGTATATCTATTACCTGCAACCAAACTAATCTACACTTAATTTCATGTTGCATCTCTACATATCTCCCCTTCCCAGGAAATTTGGGAGCAATGAATTTGATGTTCCAAAGTACCCTCTCGTTTTTCAAAGATCTTTTTTCTTCTTCTTTTTCTTTTACACTTGACACCTTTAAAATATTTGCAAAAGATTTTCAAACTTTATCTTACCAAGAGAAACAGATGTTTCTCATACCTTTCTGTGCAGATGACTATATATAGACAGACATTCATAACTTTCTAATACTGCTGAAAGATACATGTGCCATTTAAAAAGTTCAGCATATGTAATACATTAGCTGAAAAGGTTGGTCACATTTCCTTTAAATGTCTGATCCAAGAAACTGCATTCTTAATTGAAACTTGATTCTTAATTGAAATCTGGGAAAGTCTTTGTTACACAAAATAGTGTCTTCTGGGTTTGTTACCTAATGTTACAGATTTGATCACCACAAGTAATTTAAAGCAAAGCTTAATTTCATGTAAATCACTCTGCACTTTCTGATGGATTTATGCATCTGATTTAGTTACCCAAAGTTGGATGAATCTTCTCACAGGAGAAAAAGCAAATGGCAGGTAACAGATCAGAAGGTACAAATATACAGTTAACATTCATTTAATGATACCACCCAAACCACTAGAAGCTCTGCATCAAACATCTCCATGCTCTGTGTACTTTCAGCAACATCTAAGCATATGCTATATGCAAAGTTAGCCATTCAAAAAGCACAGGGAGTGCACAAATAAGTCCTCACTATCAACCCATACAGTTCTGTCCAGATAATTGCTTGGGAAGCTCAAAGAAAAGTACATAAGTTGCATTAAAATGCTATTATAAGTGAACAGAGCAGACTGGATACAAGAGGTATCATAGGGGTAACCTGTAAAGTCTGCAGGAACTTGCTCTCAACCCAGTGAATACATTCAAAGGTCGGTGTCCTAAGTGTCTGTCTTTTGGCAGGGAAGAGGGCATTATACAATCTGAAGGCTGTGGTTTGAGAAAGTACCGTTTCAGACAATAGATATAGTGGGGAACTGAAGCTCGAGGTATATAAGCACGTAGATTACATAGTGGAAAGGGAAGGCAATCCCAAGAAAAACAAAACATCACAGGAGATGAATGAGCCCTATTGCTATTAAGTCAACATCAAACCTATTCCTGACCTCAAAGACTTAGACTAGATAAATGAACTAAAGAAAAGGCAGTGCTGGTTCAAAGGGCAAAATACAGAACATAATTGCTACTCAACCTCTTTTGGAGATGCGTGGTCAGGAATTTGCATCTACTCACATTCCGTAGCCTCTTTTTTGCTCTTACAGCAATAAATAAAAACTAAATATCGCTTTGGATAGGAAGGTTCCCCTTGGGGATTTCAAAGTAATTTGTGGGATAATTAAGGCTATGGACACATAGAGATTGAAGCTTGAAGCATAAGCCTGGAGCAAATTGCACCATAGTACCTGTGTACAAATGAGCAAGCTGTGCATTTGAAAGCAATCTCTTCATTGGAAGATATGTGTGATAAAATTAGATTAGTCAAGAGATAAAACAATTGAGGTATCCTAAATTTCTATTAGAGAGTGAATCATGCTTTTACAATTTTTAAAAATCAGGACAATGTGATTTTATATGCCAATGACCTTTTTGAGTATCTGTAATCTCAATCTCAAAAATTATCTGTGTAGAAAAGTCATAGAAGAGACCATTGGAATTTCCTCCTTTATAAACTCACCTAGGAAAAAATTTTTTTTTTCTTTTTATTTTTTCCAAAAGATAAAGCCATGCATACTGCATGCATAAAGCCAAATGCATGGTAAACATGACCATAGGACTGATCTCTAAATTTATGCAGAATTAAATAGGTTTTAAGCAAGCCAGTAGGACTTATTTTACTCCATGAGCTATACATAACTTACTTGTACAACTAAGAGATTCTCTACTTTTGCTTGTGTTTCCTCCATACCATATTGGAGTGATAACTAGAAAGAAGAGTTAATGAGAAAAAACGAGCAGCAGCATGAGAATGGCTGAGTGGTTCTAATAATCCATGCAGTCTGGTACCTGCCTTGGCAGTAGCAAATGGAGGGAAAAAATGAAAGAAAGCAAGTGTTCAGTCACATTTTCCCAACATACCCTCTGGTTTTCCAGCAAACTGCGGCTGAAAGACTTCCTGAATACAAGTTGTATCTTTTCAGTGAAGAGCCCTTTATAGAGTTTTCCTCCATGAAATAGTGTAAACGCTTTCTGAAGCCAGATAAGATTTTTGGCATCTACATAATCTTGGAAATCATGCATTATACACCTTTTTTAGTCACCAATAACTCTAGATAACTATTTTTGCTTTAAAATTGCTCTGTTAATTTAATTTTCTGGCTTCAGACCTTGCATAACCATACTCTATTCACTTTCTCTGTAGCATTTGTGATCTTAGAGACTTCTGTAAGCTCTCTCCTCAACTGCCTCTTTATTAGGTCCAACAGTTCTCTTTCGCTTAGTCTCATTTTATTTGAACACAGTTACATCCTGCAATTACAGATCCTTTCTACTGCATGTGCAACTTTGAGATGTAAAACTGGCCTGGATTTGAGGGCTGTTCAAGATTCATTCTGAGGACACTCCCAAAATATCTGTGCATTACTATATCTGGACATTCTACAAGTTGATAGAAATATGAGTCCACATATCCAACGTATTAAGGAGACATCATTCTGAACATCAGTTTGGTGCTTTTCCCAATACAGCTGCTCTTCATGTTCAAATGTAACAGAGCTCCAATGCGAAGTTTTCAATTTAAATTTAAAATTGTATAGTGGAGAACATGTCCTTTACAATAAATTCAGTTCATTCACCCAGTGTTGATATTTAACAAGAACCACTATTCACTGGTTTTACCTGTAATGTAAAGTAGTAGAGCCCAATTGACAAGGTCAATGTAAGCCAAATAGTCTCTTCAATAATTTTTGTCTGCACTATTTTGCCATATTTTCTCTATTCCTTCACCATTATCAACATTCAGCTTTAGTTTTCTTTAATGAAATTTTCACAACTATTATTCCTTATTTTCATTCACTGTATATGTTCTCCTAGAAATCTGATATGTTTATTTTTTCTGTAGATGATTTCTTATTTGATTACACGCAGAGATTTCCATTGTTCTGAAATTAATAACATGGCTATGGTTCAGGAGGGAGACTGATACCAACATAAACTTTTAGCACTCATGAGAAACAAAAGCCATGGGTTAGAGCTGAACTGAAAAGGACTTAACTGGAATTTTACCTGTAAATTGAAAACTGTGATCTTTCAAGCCTGGATCAGTATTTGATGTTGTAGTGGATTATGTCCACAGGCTCTTTGCTCCTGTGGCTCTAAAGTTCCATGTAGGTGCATCTACAGGTCTGCCCAGGCTGCTCCAGTGTTGGCACAGCTGAGCTACTCTCAAACCCTGGTGTGGAAAGCAGACACTCCCATATCTCACCATCCTCACGAGAGCTCAGTGCAGCAGGCATTATTAAGAGACACTCAACAGACATCTACATTGTCAGACACCACACAAAAAAACTAGGAAGAAATGGTGTTCTTCCTCCCCTTGCCTCTCTCATACTATATAGTATCACAGGGATTAGGTATCACATGCCCTTCGTGATTAAGAAGGGCTGTGGGGTCAGAACTCACTCTCCCTGCTTAGGAGTTCAACCCCAGCACCCTTAGGGAAGGAACTTTATCATTCTGTTTGAAGAAGGCTACTCCATTTTCAGCAAAAAATACAAGCTCTGCTTATATTCCAAAGCAAAACCCCAACAACATAATACAATTATGTTTTGAACACCCAAGACTGAATTAATGAATTAAAAACTTGAGAGTAGTGAAGAAGACATAACCAAAAACTAGGCTAACTGCCTGGAAGAAACCCATACAGAGTATGACATGAGGAGGTTCAGCAGTTCAGCAGAAAAAGGGAGCTGCTTCTGAAGGTTTCAGATCAAAGCACAGTCAACATGCTAAAGAAATCCAGAATCCTTTAACAGGTTTTTAAGTGGTTTCGTCTAAATACTAAGGAGGAAAAGCAAAGACTATCTGGCAGATAAAAGAAAACACATCGGACTCCCTCAGAGCAGAATAATTTAACCTTTTCCTGGTCTTGAATGTCCTGTGCACCATCAGGCATCTCCCACAACCAGCTGTATCATCAGGAGTCTCTTGAAATCTTGCTGATCTCATGAGACATTACATCATTGGACACCATTAGCAAAATGGTTTTCAATCTTTCCCACTGGCCACAAGATGAAAACTATTGACATACAAGCCCATTTGACCAAGCAAACTTGTCTGCAGAAAGACTTGGAACAGTGACAAATTGCTTAGGTAAAAACAAAACTAGATGTTAGTTTAGCACTTGAAAACCAAAATTACTCACACAAACACAAATACACAGAAGCAGGCTTGCAGAAGCTGCATTTTTGACTGAAGGGCAAACTAAAGCTAGAGGAAGCTTTTGGAAAAGAATCAGAAAGTAAATTTGTGATTCAAAAAAATAAGAATTAAAAACCCCACCAAAACAAACCACTAAGCTGGACAAACAGTGTCTTTGCAAGACATTCTACTGCCACGAATGAACATCGATCCAAATCCCTAAGAATCCTTAAAACAATAAAGAAATTAAAGCAGGATTTGGATACAAGCATATTTTACTTTTCTCAGTAGAGAGAATCGCAGTACATTGCTTAAAGTTTGCTTAAATCTCAGTAGATTGCTAAAGGAAATGAGAGACTGTAAGGAACTTTATTGGGTTTGTGTGGCAAGGTTTTGGTAGTAGGGGGGGCTGTAGGGGTGGCTTATGTGAGAAGCTGCTAGAAGCTTCCCCCATGTCCGATAAAGCCAATGCCAGCTGGCTCCAAGACGGACCCACTGCTGGCCAAGGCTGAGCCAACCAGCGACGGTGGTAGCGCCTCTGTGATAACATATTTAAGAAGAGGGGAAAAAAAAGCCCTGTGCAACTGCAGTTGAAGAGAGAAATGAGAATATGTGAGAGGAACGACTCTGCAGACACCAAGGTCAGTAAAGAAGGAGGGGGAGGAGGTGCTCCAGGCACTGGAGCAGAGATTCCCCTGCAGCCCATGGTGAAGACCATGGTGAGGCAGGCTGTCACCCTGCAGTCCATGGAGGTTAACGGTGGAGCAGATACCCACCTGCAGCCCGTGAAGGACCCCACGCTGGAGCAGGTGGATGCCGAAAAGAGGCTGTGACCCTGTGGAGAGCCTGCTCTGGAGTAGACTTCTGGAAGGACCTGTGGACCCATGGAGAGAGGAGCCCACATGGAAGCAGGTTTGCTGGCAGGACTTGTGACCCTGTGGGGGACCCATGCTGGGAGCAATTCATGAAGAACTGCAGCCCGTGGGAAGGACCCACATTGGAGATATTCGTGGAGAACTGTCTCCCATGGGAGGGTCCCCACACTGGAGCACAGGAAGAGCATGAGGGGTCCTCCCCCTGAGAAGGAAGGAGCGGCAGAGATGTGTGATGAACTGACCACAACCCCCATTCCTCATGCCCCTGTACCGCTGAGGGGGAGGAAGTAGAGAATTCGGGAGTAAGGTTGAGCCCGGGAAGAAGGGAGGGGTGGGGGGAAGGTGTTTTAAGATTTGGTTTTATTTCTTATTATCCTACTCTGATTTGATTGGTAATAAATTAATTTCCCCAAGTAGAGTCTGTTTTGCCTGTGACTGTAATTAGTGAATGATCTCTCCCTGTCCTTACCTTGACCCATCAGCCTTTCGTTATATATTCTCTCCCCTGTCCAGCTGAGGAGGGGAGTGACAGAGCAGCTTTGGTGCGCATGTGGCATCCAGCCAGGGTCAACCCACCACAGGAACACTTTCCAGAGACTGCATCTGCTTCTCGTAACTGTAACCTCACAGTGAAGGGGTTCAACACATACCACACCACTCACTAGCATCACATCCTAGAAAAGCTCAGGCTTACACTGCTGGGAAACACGACTACCCATGGGCAGTCCCACAGCCGAGATCCTCATGCCCTCTTAAAAGAACTACCTCACAGAAGTAATTTGATCAGGTCAGAAGGACAAATCAACCTCTGAAATATGTGTACGCATGTGTGCAATTTTCTATGGTAACCTTGAATGATCACTCCACTGGTCAGGAGGCCTGAGGAAATCCAGTTATATCATGCTGAATATTAATCCTTTGTGTTATTTGGGACTAAATCCAGATCTTAATATTGCACGTGTAGGGTCTCTTCCTTGCTCTTTATCTGACCACCACGGAACCTTAAAAGATGCTCTGTACGAGTAATAGGGAGACAAGAATCAAGCACAATGTCCCAATGTGTTGCAACAAGCTATTTATCTTCTGTGCAGTGTTCTCCTCAGAGTTCATACAGCCTGTTGGATGCATTAACCTCTAAAGCAAAACAATCGAATGAACTCTATACCATTACTGGATCAAAGGTATAGCTGGATTTTGAAAGAGATTGTGATAAACTCTTTGGTATAAAGAAAAAAATAGTTTATTTTCTCATAAATAAAATTAAATGAAATTCTATTTAATGAGAAGGTACCAGACAGCAGGAATAGTAGAAAGGTGATTTAAATCCAGATTTTAGATAACCCCCATGAGTTACTCTGAAGATATAAAATGTAATTTGTCATCCTTGAGAGTTTCAGTTTATGGTTGGTACACACTTGTTTCTTTAAAGAAGTCAGTGAAAATACAGTGCCTGTATTTTTTCCTAGTGGCAAATGTAATGAGTATCCCTCATGTCATAGTCCTGATTAATTTTCCTTACAGCTGCACTGTTTAGTATTGGTCATATTGTACATTGTTCTGAGAAACTGTTAGTACCTCACAGTATAATGGGCTGTTATAATCACACAAACAATGAGGCCACTTTTATTCATTTACAATTCAAGTACTGTCCACCTAAGTGCTTTTCACAAGACTACCTTCCCATGATCCTTTCACAACTTTAATTCTGCCAACAAAGATGCACAGCCAAAACAGTCTTGAAAAAAACCAAAACCACTCAGGCTTTCTACATTATGGGGGAAAAGAAAACAGATTACAACTACTGTGTCAAGGAAAAATACATCAGCTAATACAGGCAAAGCAACAAGAAGTTCTACTACACCCAAACAAGTAGCAACAACAGCTGCTGTGGGGCTGCTGCAGATACCCTAAGTGTCCAAGGAGACAAGAAAGCAGAAGCATTTAGGGAGAGGTACTATCTTTCACGGTCCAATGATACAGTGACATGTATGCACATCCCATGCTATAGATAATTTTAAAATTGGTAGAGCAGGTTATTTGGCAATAGTCTACATAGATGAATTATTAAAGCTTTTGGGGGAGGATTTCCCTTTGTCAGTGGGAATTTTTGTTACATATCACTAATCAGCATTTACTTTGACCCTAACTGTTAGATTCATAGAGTCATCAGTAAAGAAAAAATAAACACAGTGCCAAACTTTGTGAATAAAAATATGCAATACTGAAGTTAAAATAAAAAAATATATCACTGAAAATTATATTACTAATATTACTTGTGTTTCAGGTATTATTTTAGATTTGTTCCCTGTATTGATGCCTAGTTTTGACAATATCACTGGTTTCATTTCAGTCTCCAATATTTGGAAAAAAGTGGTCAGTATTAGGAGGTAGGCTGGACATTTTATTGTCAGTGGGGCCACTGAAAGTTAGGCACTGAAGTACCCAACTCTGCCATTCTGGGGATCTGCAAGTGAAGCAAAACTCTGTGACTTCCCATACTATGCAGTCTGCCACTCCTTGGGGGACAGTATCTCCCAGGAGGATGCTCAGCTCACATGCTGTACCATAACTTTTTATAAAGCCCATTGAGAAAACAGGGCCATGCTCTATGTCCCAGACTATGCTTAGCAGTCACATAATAGAAAAAGCAAAATAACTCTAAACAAGTAATACATTCTAGTTTCTTCCTTATAGGACTATTTACAGACTATGATATGATACCAATATAAAGATGTCCAAAATTTAGAAAAATATTGCTTGATTTGTATTTATTTACTTAGGCATATTGAAGTCAATTAACATAAGAATTCTCTGACAATGAGGCAGAAAAGATCCATGAAAGTACAGTGTAGGAGAATCTTCATTAAAGATCTCAGTGCCTAATTCCATTTGCCACTGTGCATCTTAATCTCTTACTAAATTAAGGCTAGAAATTCAACACAGCATTCATTCATAGAATTCATTCATCCATTCATAGGATTTATGGCCACAAGAGATTATCAGAATGCGTAGTTCGATCCTCATTACATTACAAGCTATTATATTTTGCTAAGGAAGACCAATTACATGTATTTGTATAAAAAATATATTCTAGAAAGGCATCCAATCTTGATGCTTTGCACAGAAATATATGAATGTCATACATCTAAATGACAGAACAACTGTTCACTGTATGAAAAGAGTTAAAATATGGTGTGGAGAAAGAAATGGTTCATTGCTGTTGTTTCAATTATTCAGCACAGCGTGTACGTTTCCATCTTAAATCTAGATTTTGGCACGGTATGTCAAATGTATAGCAATACTGACTGGCCACTGTCAAAACAGCAGTCTCAGTAAGATGATGGAGCAGGTACTTAGAATAGAAAGGAACACACAGTGAATAATATTATGCATATCCACAGAAACTACTCTCTACCAAAATCACGTTAAAAATCTACAGGATGCTTCTGACTTTCAAATTCATGGAAATTCTAAAAGCACAGTGGAAAATGGTAGGAAAGCAACATGTTTGCATCCTGTTTCTCTAATAATATTTCACATTTTTTTTATCCCAATGCACCTTACAATTACCCTGCATTTTTTAGTTATCAGGAGGTTTTTCTTCCAAGATTACTTTCTTCTTCCCTGTTCTCCATTTGTTAACAGCATGTGCTCTAAGTGATTCCAAGTTAATTTATCAAGTTGACTGTATGTAGCTCATTATCCAAATATGTGACATTTACAGGTGTTCTGTTAGTGAACCACTTATGGCTTCTAAACCCTTGCAGTGTGGTGAGCTTGGAAGCTTCCTCTACAAAAACAGCTGCAGAGCTGCCTTTCCAGTAACATAAAAAGCACCTGTAGACATGCACGCTTCCATTTGGGCCTCAGTGAACAAACTAAAGGTTGTTTATGCTCCTTCATCTCTACAACCTGTCCTCTCTGCACTGCTATTACCTCACCTTCCCACAGCCTGTCTCCTTGAAGTTACTCCACCTTAGCCACTGCCACCTTCATGCACATCACCCTTTCTGCCTGTTGCCTCATGGAGCAGCTCAGAGAAGTACAGAGAATCTTTTAAGACTTTTTCTAAACAAGGAATATATTACAGGGTCCAACAAACTGAGCTGCTGTATTACATGTCTGAATCTCTCTTCTGTTTGCTGTCTGACAACATATACCTCAGGGTGACTTGTCTGCTTCTCCAAATCAATGGCATAAAGAAAGCAAAAGGATTATGCTGTATTTTTTTATCCTCCTCCACACAGTCTATAACATAAGAGGAGAGTGGGAGTCCATAAAGTGGATGGAGGCATTTGTTGTGTGATTTGGAAGATGAACACCTGGATTAGGACGTTTCAGGACCTGGAAAGATGAACAAAGTTAAAATGCCATCCTAGAGCAGCAGATTCTCTCTCTTTTCCTGCCAATACATCCTGAGTATCACTTGCTCACCAGCCTAAATACTCAGCTGGCCATTCTCTAATTCCTCAGTCCCTGGGTATTCAGCTTGAGACTTGTGGCCACTAGTGAACATAGTGGCTGTGCTTTAAGCAGATACAGGTCTATATGAAGTAAGCTGAAACATCAGGCATTATATACCTCAAACTGGATGCCCAAAATTAGCAAGACAATTCAATAATTTTGGCCCTTCTGTCATCTCTCATGTCTCAACTATAATATTGGAATAAATAAAAGCTCAAACTCTCCCAAACTTGAAAGTTATTGCAATGAGACCATTATGGAAACTTTCAAAAGACTTTAATTCATTACAAGGTGTGGATATAATTTGCTAGATATTGCATGAATGAACAAATCAATGAGGAGGATGAAAATAAATAGCAAATAATTACTTTCTGAGAAGGACAGAGGTGAAAAAAATGAAACATGATCATACAATCAAATGCATAAAGGGGCTGCCCAGAAACTGGTCAGCATTTCTTAAATTTTGGGTGCTTTTCTCTCCCAACTTTGTGTTCCACTGCTGTTATTGCATAAGGTTATTTCCCAACAAAGAAATAAAAACCCTGAATATATCTAAAATTTTACTGTTTGTTAAATTGTCACTTCACATTATCAATAATGTTCAGCTTCACAAACAGGTCTCTGCAACAGAGGTGCTGCCGAGGGAATATTAACCAGTTCTGGGGACTGCAGCAAAAGAGCTGGTAGGGAGTTTCCTACTTGGCCTCCTCCATTTCTCCCCCCATTCAGACAGGGGTGTTTTGGTCCCAGCTTAAGCAAGATAAACAGGCCATATCCAAATGATGGAGAAAGGAAATAGTGCAGAAATTCCTGGGATTTTTTTTTTAAATAGGCAGTTATATCCTTGCAGAACTGCTTTAACTACAGCCTCATTTGCAGCCATTTGAGCTCAATGATTCTTAGCAGTTGCAGGCTGTCCTCAGGCCTGTGGACCAACTGCTACAGGGCAACTTGATGCGCTTTGTCAGTGAATTTCAAAATCTTTGCTCAAGTGCAGAAACATACAGGCTAAGAAGATACTCTCATTCTGTTCCATGTTCTTACAGTTATAAATGTCTGTGCTCATAACCTGCTGCAGTCCTTCCAAATATCAAACTCTTTCCCCAGTCCAGTGGGTTCTCAATAAAGCATCTCAGTAAAATGGTTGTATGAATTAAACACCGCTAAACCAAAATATTTTTCTTAGACTTGTACAAAACCAGCCAAAATATTTTTGCTAAACTTTCCCCCAAAAGTCTGCTCAAGACGACAATTACGAGGAAATGTTTGAGACCCAATGGTAACAATTTGACAGGGTAGAAGAAAGCAAAATCAGAGTATATATTACAATAGAAAATGATAGGCTTAACATGAGGCGTAATCATCACAACCTGTAATAGTGCAAACAGATTTATAACTCAAAATGAACTTTCACACGTGTTTTTTGTTTCTCTACACTGACAGTTTGTTTTCTAACAGCTCTCTGTGGGCAAACTCCACTTTCACCAAAAGAAAAAAAGAGGAAACATTTCAGAGGATCAGTATTGTCCTCTACAATAACATCAACACTGTCCAGGTTTTGTTAGCTATCCAGAACAGTCATTTTATAAGTCAGCTTTAATTACTGAATTCTTTCTTCTCCAACAATTCCATTTTTAAAATATTTTCAGTGCACCAGAATTTCAGACTGAGGGAAACATAAAGCAAATATAGGCCATGTAACTTGTACATTATTGCAGAATGAGCAATACAAAATCCAATATTTCATCCTTCACGGGAGACAATGTATTGTTCACTCGGCAATAAAGTGTATAAATTACACTTTGATTTTCTTGTTTCACTTCTCTTTACCATGCCTGGTGTGCTGATGTGTCGAGAGAATTTGCCTTTTTGAAGTTTTGCTGACAGCGTTACAGAACCATTTTCTCTGGAGCACCCTTCTGAAACTTGCTTTTTGAAACCCTTTTTATACTGTACCAATTTTGCTACCTCTGCAAAAAATATTACTCGCCCGAGGGTTTTTCTTCTTCTTTTAGCCATGCTGCCAGGGGGCTGATTGTTTCTGATTGCCAAAGTCAAAACTCCCTGAAAATGGACTATTCAACCTGAAGAGGATTTCACATGAGCACGGCAGGTTTTCCAGTTACCTTACTTGTGTATATTATTTAGTAACACAGTTACTATGGGATGGAGATTATAAAATCATTTGAGCTGGCTGCATTCACAGCCTGGGCAGAAAAATAATTCTATTGCTTGAGATTCTGGAATGCCAATCATAGAATAAAGCATTTGAACACTTAGTGAAGAGTGCAGTGTAAATGAAACAAATGGATATATAGATGACATACGTAGATAGGTCTATAAAGCCAAGGCATCAGTGATGGAATTTCTCACGAGTCATTTAACCAAATTTTCTTGCTTTCCCTATGCAACTGGAAAAAAAGATTCTATGTTAAACTTGATGGAAAGACAATTAGAAATCCTTTGTACATTTACAACATAAAATTATATCCATTAGACATCAAAATGTCCACTGCATCATTTGTATCTTTTTGTCTCCTGTGAAGAATTGTTCTTACATTGTATTATCTGTCGTTTCACTGCCTCGGGCAAGAGGGTTTCATCCATTTCCCTGCTACAGCCTGAGATGCGCATATATGGTATAAAACACTGAGGTATCTGAAATTAAGACAGCGTCACTGATCTGAGTGAATTCAAGAGTGAGTGTAAAGATGATGAGCAAAGCATGCCATTGACTTCCAGTTATACTTGTACTTTCTTTTACTGTTTATCTGAGCCTCAGCACATGAATGTGCCCCCCCTTTTTTTTTAAACATGGCAGTTCTGAATTATTTGTTTAAGCTTATAAAAACTTGGGGACTTTTAAACAGAGCAGCTGGCTGCTATCTGCTAGCAACTGATATGTTTAATAAATTATTCCCTGTATTTAAAGGGCAATTATGTTCCTGGGCTAGGCACAGAGTGGGCTGCATGATGCAAGGCTGGAAAAGGAAGGAGTAAAGGCAACTTCTTCCTGTACCAGCACTGAGCCAGTGCTGCAGCCAACACCTGGGACTGCCTGAGCAAGCTGATTTTGAGATTCCTTGTGCAGACATTCATCCAAGTGTGGGTCAAAATCTGAAAGAACTGTAGAAAACCAGAGCTAGAAGAGACCGCAAAAAACTATGCAGTCAGCCCCTCTTCCCTAACCAAAGGTTACTGGAAGTGTGTCATTACTGACACATGCATTTCTAGCCTATTCTTAAAAACCTTCGAAGATGGAGATGCCACACATTCCCCAGACAATCTTTTGAGCTTCACTATTCCCAGTATTGAGAAGGCTAAACCCATTCAGCACTGCTGTGATTAGCCCATTATTGCTTTTCCTACACATCCATAATAGCTGTTCTCTAACAGCTCATTCCTTTCTTCCTTGTGACAGGATTTTGCATAATCATAGACACTTCACATTTTTGCTCATATGTCCCTCCTTCCAACTAAACAACCCAAATCTTTCAGTTCTTCCCTTAAGCCAGGGACCTGTCATCATTTTCCTGTTTTACTGCTGGATCCTCTCTTGAAAGGAAATACACTCGAAAAATATTTACTACACTTGAAAAACTATAATATATGGTTTCTGATAGGAAAAGTTGAAGCGATTACAAGTTCCATGATAGAATGCTTAACTGGCACAACAAAAACTCCAAAGTAAAATACCCTGAAAAAGTTCATAAACATTAATCTAGCAGCAATGGGTGTCAGCCTCATTCAGCAAAATATCTTAGTCATTTCACAGTTGAAGTAAAATTGATTAATCATGTATTGAACTAGAGGGAAGGAAATAGGAAGAATCACATCAAAGACAGAAAAAGGCAGACCAGACTGAAAGAAGATTTTTGAGTTGGACAAAAACCTTCCAGGGGATGGGAAGGAAAAAACATGAGCTAGCAAGAGAACACCAGGTAAAACAAACAAGTAGAAGATAATACAGTTGCAGAAAAGTACACAGAAGCCTATGGAAAGAGTTATCAAAACATATGTGACTGCCAAAACCCTTGAAAATTAAAATAATAAATAAATAAATAAAAATATCAGAAAAAAACAGACAGACGGCATAAAGGTGCAGATGAGAAAGAAAAAGAGGAAGTACATAGAAGAAACAAAAAGAGGTTTCAGTCTCCCTTCCATGAATTTTGCCATAGGAATCAAGAAGGAGAAACAATATTTCATGCTCTTCTATTTCAAAACAAAAGGTACTGGAAAGAATAGATACTGCCTTCTCATGCAGCAACTTTCTCTCTGTTTTCTACTTTTATAGTGAGTCAGACCCAGCCCAGTTTCCTGTCAGTCTTTGTGCCCAGAGCCTTAAAAGCAGTAACATCACCTCTTCCAAACATGCATGACTTGTTAGAGAGCAAAAACCTCCCTGAACCCACAGAAACAGAGCAGACATTTGACAAATATCTTCAAGCTTTTGGGGGAAATCTATTTAGACAAACAGAGGCTAGGGAGTTAGTATAGTTTAACAGTGCACATTTATGTGATGCTTAGTATGATCACCAGCACAGTTTGCATGTTTTATGTCATAGAAACATCCTGAGCTTGAAAAGGGATGTTCATATGGGAAATAACATGTGCCTCATGTTGAGATTCAGGATTGTGTAAAATAATACCAGTGTGCACCTATGCATGCTTTACTTTAAGCAGATAAAAATAAAGATGTGCAAATTAATAAATAGTGATTACCTCAGAGCAGCAGTTTTCCCATTTCTGTGAGTACATGTGACCTGCCTGGTTTGGTACCCAATTTGTATGTCCCAATATTTGTTCTCCTGTCTATTCTGTCTGTTTCGATTCCTCTTCTTCTTAATTAACTCACGAGCCTCGGGATCCCGAACTGCCTTTTCTCTGTCCTTTTCCTTGTCTTTGTTCTTCCCTCGTTTCCTCGCTTGCCTTATTTGTCTCGAATGGGGCACTGAACATGCACTCCAGGGTCCCACGTTTAGGCTATACAGGCTTTCTTCAGCAGCGCACGGGCTAGACTGACAGATCTGAAACTCGGTGAGGTTAGGACAAGCAGACCCACCGAACTGCGGTGGAGCCACAACGTGCCGAGTTCGATGCTGAAGCCCGTTGCCACAGGTCTTGGAGCACTCTGACCAGGGGGCGAATTCGGCCACAATGCAGTCCTGCCGGCACGGGATGAGGCATGCCTGCTCCTGGCGGGGCTTCGGCTCAAAGTACTCACAGATGACATCTTCAGCCGGCACCCCATTGGACTTCTGGATACAGGTGATGTCCCTTGTCTGGATCCCTTCCTCCCCTCTGAGGCACTCCAGGGGCTTCTCGTGACTCCGGGAGAGGACGGGCCGGCACTGGGTCCAGCTGCCAATCTGCCAGTCGTACAGCTCCTTGTGCCAGTCACAGACCCGAAAACAGCTCTGCTGGTTGTCTGGCCGATCCGGTTGCTTGCAGTTCGTGGGCAGTGTGGTCCAGCCCTCCACGTGGGCACACCACACGGCTCGCGTCTGGATGCCACCTGGACCACATTCATCTCCCATGCATCTCCCCCATGGCCCTGAAAAACAAGAGAAGATGCTAACATTGCACACTTAATTGCTTTGCTGCCACAGTGCAAAACCAAGCTCACAGAACCAGTTTTGCACTTCCTACATCTCTAAGAATTTCATTCTTGGAGAAACTCGAACTTGGAAAACACAGAACAAGTATGGGATTATTCTTCATCTCCTATTTTTTATGATTACAGATACATTTCAATTTTTATCCTAGACAAATTGAATATTTAATTTCAAGACCATACACAGGAATTAATCACATTAGAGAACTAAGAACTGAGCAATCACAAAGTCATCACCTAGGTTTGACTAGCAAGATAGGAGCCAAAGTCCTCCCCTCCGAGACATGAATCTAATCTTCTCTCTCACCTGCATGAATACCCTTTCCTGGACTGTTTTGGGTTTTAATTCGCATTTCTACTTGCCTGTTCTTTATACCCTGATGCCAGTTAACACCACATTCTCTTTCTTGCATATCGTGTTAAATGATGAGAACAACAACATAATACATTTTGAAAAATAGAGGTAATTTTGGGTAGTCCACTTCTTTTCTTTCCTTTATTATAACTAAAATAAAAAGTAAAAGCCAGTTAAGGACTATTTGTTCCACACTATCTGTGAAACGGTTATACAGCATAAGTTCTTGAAGACAGAGACATACCAGCTGGTAACTCTCCAAAGAACAAAAGTGAATGCTTTTTTAAAATCTCTAAGGTCTATGGTAAATACTCAACATGTTGTTATAATTAGTGTCAACAAAGCCAATAAAAACCTATATCCCTGAAAGCTGATATGGTTGCTTTTTCCATTATTAAAAACTGTAATATTTACCTGGTTCAACTCACAAAATCCACAAATCAGAGGGTAAAAACCCTGTATTTTTCAGTTTAAGACCTCAAGATTGAAATAAAGCTAAATCGTTCACCTTGCAAATTACAAATTTCTGTCTTATCAGATCATTGCACCTTGTGTATACTATGTGTGTTCAATGAACAAATCCCTCTCTTTAAAGATCAGGTCTTTACTGTACTCCAGATGAAGAGTTTGCCCATTTGGTATTCTACCAAATTTCCAATCGTCAATTATCCAAGAAATCACATTGTACCTAAAAATTGTGCTTGACATCTAAGTATCTTCAATCCAATTCATTGACATGTTTATACTAATGCAAATGATAAAAATCTCAGCCTCAATGCACTAACTATTGCCTTTGGCAACGTAAATATGAAAAAAAGAAGATCTGTATGTGAGTGTGATAATTGGGCAAAAATAAGCTCTTTCATTAGATTACAAGAATGTTGTTTTTAGAACTGGATCCAAAATAACGATGAGGTGCACAGATAGGTTTATGTATTAGCTGCATTATTTTGCTTTTGCTGTGAAGCAGTATGCAATTTTATGAAAGCATTGCCAGTGAGAACCAACAAACCACATTTACGTGAACCTTTGAGCAAACTACTACTCAGCACTTCCAGGTTCATGTAGTTGTTGACACAGAGGTATTAGTGATGTATCTGACCCTCCCCCTTATCTACATTAAGTTGATTTTTAAGTTTAAATACAAAATAATCCGTTTAGAGTACAAGGCTACAAGTACTCCAAAAGCTTAAATTTTCACTCTACTGCACACTTCTTTCTATGAATGTGACAGGGCCCTAAAGCAAGCCACAGCTTTGGGGCAGGGATCTGTTTAGGCTTTCTCCTTAGTGAGGTCCCTCAAAAGACTAAAGGGCTTCCACACCTGACCAAACCAAATTTCATTTGCACAGAAACTTAAAACTTGTGGAGGTGGGAGGTGTTAAAGAAAGAAAGCTGAAAGCAAAAGCAAAAGCAAAAACCAAAAAAACAAATTAGTTATACACAATTCTTCCCCTGCCCGCTGAGCCTCTGTTGTGACCCTGTGCTTCCCTCCCATACAGTGACTTTCTGAGTGGAAGCAAACTCTGTCCTGTGCTCTCCAGCCTCTAGAAATCCCTCTCTCCCTGCAGGCTGGCCACCTACTCCTTGCCATACCCCCCACTCTCTCTAACTTTCTCTTTTTTCTACACTATCTCCCCCATCTTTGTAGATGGCTCCACCAACTACTTCTTCAACAAATGTAATGCCAATCAGGAACAAAAAAGTGTAAGCGGTATCATTCTTCACAACTAGCTGCATTTCTCTTTGGGGTTATGGAAGATCTAGGGGGGAAAAAAAAAAAAAAAAAACAAAAACCTAACACTTCCATACTCAGTGCTCCTTTATAATAAGAGCTTCAAGCTAACTTTCAATGAATTAATTTCACAATACTTACGAATATCTCAGCAATCTCAACAGCTTACTTCAACCCAGCTGTCTTATTCAGGGGGAAGAAGAAGAATTGTCATTTTGTTAGTTTCTTTAGCTTTTAAAAAATTTTTAAAAAAGTATTTCTAGCAATAAGAACAGAAACTTGCTTTGACCAAAATTATTCTGAGAAACACCAAAGCTTTTTTTTCTTTTGAAAACAATTTCTGGCATCCACATTAACCAACATTTCTGCCAATTTTCAGTTGCACACTGCTTTGAAATCTTCAGTTAAGTTATCCACATTTTCTTGTAGGATCACGAGTCACTGTTGTTAACCTCAAGCACTTGCTGAGGAACGTTGTTGCCATACATTCTTTATGTGGACCTCACAAAAAGAGAGAGAGAAGCTCCTCTGTAATTCCCTTTACAGGTACCCATCTCTCTCTACCAACTATAAAAAGAGCCTACAATAATTCACTTCTAACTTAAGCAGCCCCAAACACATTGTAAGCATCATGGCCAGACATGGTTCTCATTTGAAAATAATCACAGAAAAGCAGGAAAAGAAATGTCTCTGAACAGAGTAAAGGGGCTTTGCAACTTTGTCCAAATAATAAGAAATGCATCCCAAAGTAGTCCTAATCCACTGTCAATTTTTTTTTCTCATTGCCACAGACAGAAGAGAACACCCAGCACATGCTTACAATATTTCTTTGCCTGCTGGTCAAGACATCACTGAAGATACATGATGAAAAAACAGTGAAGGCAGAGGCTTTGAATGATCTTCAGAAGTATGAGAAAACCACATACAGATCACCTGCAACATGTCTTTTATATTATATTACAACACTATTACGGGCAGTACATTTACCACAACATTTGTAAATGTGAAATTTTGGGATGAAATTAATCTCACAGAAACTAGGGTACCAACCCTATATGCAACTCAGTGATGAAAGAGATCAGCAGAATGCAATGTAAAGGGTCTCACCCGCCACCATTGCTTAAAGGCTGCAGGAGGTGGGGGGTGGCTGCTCTGTCACAAATCCTCAGCTGATGTTAAGCACTAGTAACAACAACAGAAAGTCTTTAGGAAAGCTGTCGAGCCTAATCATGGCCTCACATGATGTTTTAATTTGCTCTTTATGAATATTCTTTAGGTTCTCTCTTTCCCACTGAAGCAGTCTTCACGCAGGCACTCTGCTCTCCCTGCTGTGCACTGATCCAGTTACGCCTGGGCAATGGGATGTATGTGCGCTCAAACTATTTCACACTGGGGAAAAAAAGCTGCTGCTGTGAATGCAAAGCAGTTCTTCTTAGGATTTTGTTTTAAACGTATTTAGATGAGTGAGTCATAGTTTACCTGTAGTGAAACGTACTTGTCTCATGAAAATACCATCATTTATCTGCTTTCTGTTTAATCAGCATATTACAAATCACAATTACAGAAATAAATAGGAAGCTTGCTTCTTTTTTGTTGTTGGGAGTTGTCACTGAAGTCTTAGTGAGTTTAAAATGTCATTTGTAATTGTCTTCTAAAGAGATTACTGTAAAATACAATATTAAGATTCCCTCTAAGCTTCTGGAGGATTAACATTTATTTTTGTTAGGGAGCAGGAAAGTAAGTGAATTAACCATTACTGCAAGTTTATTCTGAAATTTCAGGGAGTGATCACAATGGAGTCAAAAAATCAAGACAAAACCCCTACTAAAGCACTGATAGCTTTGCAGCTAACTGAGAACAAAGAAAGCTATTTTAGTATTTAATATCTTATATATTAATATTGTTTCAGGTATTAAAATTATCGCTATTTGAAGAAGAAAAAACTTATTTTGAACTTTGATCCAGGACAAATAAGGTTATGTGAAAATCTCTTGAGCTTTTCTCCACATACGAATACAAAAAAATAGACAAAACAAGCCCCCAACTACCCCCAAACATAAAACTCAAAACATGTCTTAAAACATCAAGCAAGACATGACTCCTATTTGTAACAAAGGAGGGTTGCACAGCTGATTTCATCTGAATTTTGCTGTACTTTCAGTGAGAACTGGTTTTGACCCATTTTGTGTTACTGATTTGGTGCCTGTAAGTAGCATTAACAGTTTAATGCCAGAGAGAGAGACTCGGACTGCACAAGACAGTGAGCAGCTTAGTTTTCAGTATTTTGAGAGGATTATATTTAAAGATACTATTGACAGACTGATTAGCAGAAATCTACTTTTCCTAAGTTCAGAAACAAGCTAACCTTACCCAGTATTGGACACTTCAAATTTCTTTGTATTATGAGAAGGTTGTGATGAAGGCCAAGAAGGTTAACTGGGTGATACAGGTCTGAGAGTCAGAATGACACCAGTATTACAAGATACAGTTCAAGCCTAAGCAGTAAATCTCGAGAGAGGTCAAAAAGACACAGATCAAGAAGTCTTTGAAGGACTCAGGAGATGGCAGTGAATGCAAACTGCAGCTCCTGATAGCGAAGCTGGTCAAGGAGCAGGCCACCGAGAAT
>VYZW01020379.1:63183-75335 GCA_013401315.1 Balaeniceps rex
ATCTGGCTAATATGTTGCACAATTGTATTAAAATAAGCGGTTTTGTCTATTGTTGTGATGTTGGAAATATATCTAACAAACCCTTTTATGTAAATAGTTTTTTTCAATTTTTGTTTTAGAAATAAGTAATAACTTCTATGAAATATTAATGTAGGTAGTCATTTCAGTATCTCAGACCATATCATAACTTTGGCTTTTAAACAGAACTCCCCGTTAATCACAGCAGGGACTTCTGCTTAAAAATACATGAACTCAATCTGGTATTATCACACTGATCTATTACAAGAACACAACATGTCCTATTAAAAATGCAACGAATCACTATTGCAAAAATTTAAAAGTATACAAGTATTTTAAGGAGGGCATCACAAGAATACTCTCATATAGGAAATCTCCAGGAGATTTCCTAAAATTCCTCTCACCCATCAAAGAAACAGAGACAGGAACACAGTGACCGACCTCTGCATTAGTCTTCTGTTCTAGCACAAAACCCACTTACCTTTCCATTGCTAGTGCTACCTTTGATTTCTAAAGTTACTTCACAGAGGTCATTTCACAGGAAGTAACAGCAGAATCTTTTGGTAGATGCTACTAGGAAATGACACCTCTTTTACTCTTTTATCTTGACAGAAGAATCCCTAAATAGTGGGTAAAACCTTTTTTTTCTTTAGTATCACCTTTAGACCTTCTGTAGATTTGGAAGGATTTACTCGATTGTTATATTGGCAAACCTCCCAGTTAAGAGAAGGTGAGAGATGGAGAAGGCATTAGATGACTTCAAACGTGCAAAGCTATGAGGCTGAGGAAGGAATGTGGTATCGGGGCAAACTGCATGTTCCTCTCTAGAAAGGCAAACACAAGAAATGAATTTTTGTCTTTTCTATTAATTTGCTGCTTCTTTGGAAACTGTGCTAAAGTGTCAAAGTTCAGCAGTGAGGAATGTCATTGAATACTCCTCCAGAATGATTTTATGTCACTACTATTTTCCTGTCCTCAAAGACAGATTTCCTTTCTATTTTCCTCTAAACAGGTCCTCATTCAGCCTTCAAGAAAACTGTAAACCTTTGATTTCCTCAGACATTGTGAAAGCCTCTAGAAAGGAAAATATAACAGAATATGCATCATGTGGTATTAATCAGATATTTACCGAGCCAATTCTTTTAGTTTAAATTTTTGGAAAACAGACATTAGAAATTTTATGAAAGAAATCCTGACAACATGTAGGTCTGACAGAATTCTCGCGTAGATAAAAAAAAACACAACAAACCTCTACACGAAAGAAAAATTCTTCCAGAGAGCTTAGCATAAAGTAAAACATGGTAAGACAGAACAAGGTGTCACTTGTTTATGCTATTAAAATAAGTAAAGGGAGGAAGGAAATAAACCTTTGGTTTCTGCTCTTTCAGAAAGCCAGCCACAATCCTAAAAGCCCGTCCAGTAAAGATAATAAACCGGATAGTACTTCCTCTACCAAGTATACTTCTGTGAAAGGCATGCAAATGCTAAAGTAAGTAAAATTCACGTTACTACAGGATATTTAAAGGCACCCATTTTACTTTTACAAACAGTGGTTTAAATCTCGTCTCGACTGTCGCCAAATTCTCATTATCAGCAGAAACTTAGAGATCATTTTATCAACCTCTGAGATAAAACTTGGGAATATTTAATTTTCCACAAAATATGAACAGAAAGCAGTACAGACAGAATATAACTTCTGATCTAAATACAGAAGGGAAGATAAGAGAAGGCTCAGGGGGAATCTCATCCATGTGTACAAATACCTGAAGGGAGGGTGTAAAGAGGACGGAGCTAGCCTCTTTTCAGTGGTACCCAGTGACAGGACCAGAGGCAATGGGCACAAACTGAAACACAGAGTTTCCCTCTGAACATCAGGAAACACTTTTTTTACTGTGAGAGTGACTGAGCACTGGAACAGGTTGCCCAGAGTTGACATGGAGTCTCTATCCTTGAAGATATTCAAAAAGCTGTCTGGACATGGTCCTGGGCAACTAGCTCTAGGTGGCCCTACTTGAGCAGGGGGGTTGGACAAGGTGACCTCCTGTGATCCCTTCCAAACTCACCCTTTCTGTGATTCAGTGGAATACACACATATCAATATCAAACACAAAAGTCACAAAGGAAGTATTTGGTTATGTATTTTCCAGAATCTGTTTCCCAAACTTCGCTATGCCAAAGTTTAAATCACTATATAAAGACTAAAAGATATTATGCATTCATGAGTAGATATATCCAGAATGTAGACAGTAAGAAAATGCTATTTGCTAAGGTTTCGGGTTCATGAATTATAGAATTTAGTATAATGTCTGCACCTTTCTAGAAATGGCTATTTAACTCCATGCCAGAGATTCTGTGTCAGAAAACTGACAGGAAGAACAATTTATTATGAAAACCATCTACAGAATTTAAAAATTTAACTAATAGATTATTCCCATGAACTTAAAACGTGTAACATGTATTCACACTTCATTAAATATTAACTATACTAGAAATTAATTCCTAAATATTTTTACGATTATTAACTCCAGTTGAATAGAGAGAGAAAGAAAGGTGACAGATACAAAATGGCAGAAAAGATTCAAAGTTATACATTAAGACGACATCATAACGCACTCTTTATGGATTAGCACAAGCGTTAAATCTCCTTGTTTAAGCTTCATTGAACAATGTGTAGTTATATACATACATTCATTTTCTTCCTCCCACTGCTTCAAAATATTAGATAAACATGAAGCTCTTTTTCCACATGGTGAAGGAACAGTCCATATGCAAGTTTGATTTAAAGGAGAAAATAAGTATGGGGAGAGATCTATATATCTGAACAGGGGCATGATTTTTTATAGTCAGTCACACTAGTAGAAATTTTAGGACACTGTCTGAGTACTTATTAAGAAGTCACTGCAGCTGGAATTAGGAAAAATGTATTTGAAAAAAGTGTCTGCAGAGCCCAGTTCATCAAAACTGCTGAAATGATGCTGTGATGTCATGTCAATCAAATGTCTAGGTAGCTGAATAGTTTACTTAACTTCAGATTCTTCAGTTTTGCTAATGATTGATTAGACCTGAATTCCTGGGTATAACTTTACAACAGAACTTCAAGAGAGAGAGACAAATCAGAAAGCATCTCTTTGTGATATAATAATATTCAACTAAAAGCCATTCCAGAAAGCAACAGCACCTGAGTGGAGATATATTGTTGCACAGCCCAAGAAGGCTCAGCAAGCTAAATAACAAAACTTATCCTTTTAAAAGACTGAGCTAACATTATACCACTCTAGCACAGGTCCTTTGGCTACATCACTTAGGAAATTAGAAATGCCATTCTCTATTTTAATTCACCTTCAGGCAAGAAGGTTAACTCATTGGCAAGGAAATTTTAACAGGTCAGATCTTTCAAAATCAATAACAAACTGGGTTGGAGATATCTTTCAGAAAGGATGACTTCAATTAAAACAGCCCTCACCAGAGATAATGAGTAGAGCAGGAAGGTTAGTGTTGGACAAAGAAACACTTGCCCTCTTGCCAAACAGGTGATGCAAAGATCCTTATCAGCCTGAATTACACTGAAAAATCTTCAAAAGGCTCTGAAAAACAGAAAGGTCATTTTGTTTCAAGGAGACTCTTTACAAAGGGATAAGAGTGACTGAAAAGTCTTTCCTAATCATTTTTAAAACTCATCAACATGAAAATGTTCGCTGGGCTCAGTAAGAAAGAAAAAAAAACTGTTGTGGGAATTTCAACGTCCCAAGGGACATTTACAGTGATCTTATGGCCACTGTTTTTCTTTTTTTTTCTGGAGAACATGTAAGAGGTAATTATCCATCCAGGCTACATTAGCGCCATAAAAATCTCTCTCACCCTCTTCAGATGCACTAGGGAAGAACAAGTTTTGTCCAAGCAGGGACACACATGAATTTGGCCTAAGTCTCCGTCATAATGTAAAATTTGACTCAATTCCAATTTTACTGGAGAATTAGAGAAGCTCTTGCTCCCTCTTCAAATACAAAGTTCATGGCTTGATAACAACAATTTGCCTCATATAGAAGTATAACAAAATAATTACAAATCAAAGGCAGGAGCCTAAATTTGTCTTACATACTTTTACCTCATTACTGAATCCTCAATACCATTCCCTTTCTTTCCCCTTTCTTCCTTATTATACTACTATTTAGGATGCTTCTTTTACTTGGAGTGAAAAATAGTCACAGTCATCTAGAGAATGGACACACTTTAAGAAGAGCACAGTTGTTTGTTCAACAACAGGTTAATAAAAGGAAAGGAAAGCTCAACCCAGTATGGCACTGCAAAAAGAAACAAAAAAGTCAGCTGGGTAGCAGAGAGAATAAAATATACTCCCAAGCACATGCATCTGCTTATTATGTGCAAATCATTGCACTCTGCTTAATTAGTAAGCTCTGCATTTTTCCTTCCAGTTCTGATTTTTAAAGGCAATAAAGCCACTCCAGAGTAGGACGTTATAGCAGTAAGAAACCTGACTTCATGCCAGTTGATCAGAATTTCCCTAGAATAGCACAGGACCATGTAAATCTTCTTAGAGCTGGGTATTATAAAATAGACAAAGGAACTCAAATCAGAAATGAGACAACTTTCTTCTCTTTCAGCCATTCAAACAAATCACCAAGAAGATAGCATTCTCTCCCTAGACGTCTTGAGATTGAAACTAGATGCTTTTCTGGAAGACACACTCTATTACGCACATTAATTTTATCGGTCTAAAGACCAACTGCATCTGACCTTACTGTGTTAGACATTGTGCATCTTCAGAGAACTACTGTCCAGGCGCTACCCCAAGGACTTCACAAGCTAGATCAGGCTCAGGGGAGATATGTATAATGCATATGCAGAATAAACAATGTGATGACTGTAAACATGTTAGTTGGATTAATTTTTTGATTGATTATTTGCTTTGCTGGGTATCCCTGGGAAGGTTTATGTGAAATAGAAAGAAAAAGGGAAAACTGTAAAGAGTCAATGAGAAGTGTGAGTGGAGCTGGGGGTACAGTGACCATAAGGAAGACAGGAAGAGAGGTTTGAAACAGTCAGTCAGAAAAGGACTAGAGCTCAAAATAGTGGATTTCACATACAAAAAGCCCCTACTTTAGGAGCTTCTGCAGCTGCTACCGTAGGTGGGGTGCTTCAGCTGTCTCAAAACCTGAAATTATCTTGCCTCAGTTGAGAAGAATCTTAAATCATTTTCAAAACAGACATTAATTGCACAAGCCACACATTAGTGCAACGTTTTGTTGCAGAACACCTGAAAACCTTCACACAAGTAACTGTTTTCTTACACCTGACACCCTGCCCCTTGAGCAGTATCGGCAGTGTAGACAGACTGCTGACACCCTGCCCCTGCCTGACATTGGCGGCGTAGGCAGGATGCTGCCCACGTTATTGACGTAAGGTAGGACTCTCTCCAATCACGCTGCCGTTGCTGGAGCCAAGGGGCGGCGCGATTCTTACCTGCATGCAAAAGACATTTGCACAATTGGCTGTTGCTGCCAGATGACCTGGACACCAAGCATCCGTGGCAGTTTGCCAGGGCCATGGCATCACTTAGGAACCTGTGTTTGCTATCAGTGATTAGGTGAGTTGCTGTATTGGCGCGTTGTTGCTCCTACTGCCTCAGTAAAGCTTTGTTTTACAGCATGTAGTCAGACCCCATTACTGTTTGGAGCACAGCACCTGACCATATGTTAAAATTAGACACCAGCTGAAAATCCAGAATTAAATTTAAGTTAGGTGGTAACTCAAAGTAAAAGTGAAAATACCATTAATGGACCAGGAAGCATTTTGCCAGCATAATTTCATTTGGAACACTCTATTACTATTACCCAATCAATCTGTTATGATATATGCTAACAGAATAAAATATGATACAAAAGCCTGATTGAAAGATGCTATTGGGAATGTTTGTTTTCTTGCCTTCTAAGGGAAGGTAAAATACAACATGTGCTATCTACAAATCACTATTAATCTAAAGCTGCAGAAAACACTATTTTATGAAGTAACAGAGTATATTTATACTGACTAATAAATTTGAATTAAATGTATTTAAAGCAATAGCTTTTATTGAAAGTGTTTTGTTTTTTAAATAAGCAGACAAAATGCATACATTACAGTGAGCAATTTGAAAAAAACAAGCTATTTTAGTGCTCTCTTTTTTCAATAATTCAAACACTAATAGCTAAAATCCAACAACAGAAGTTCAGACAGTGATTCTACTACTCCCTTGGTGGCCTTTAAGACCTTGGTTTCAGTCACTAATCCATATGCTAACAGACCTTCCTCTATTACTAGGTATGATATCAGAAGCTTTCATAATTTCTCTGTAAGAAATGGAACATTTATCCAAGCAAATTCAATATTAATTGCATGTTTCACTTCAAACACTCTTTACAGCCAACAGGCTTTTCACTATCAGCAGCTAAATACATCAACCGTATTACACAGCTTAGCAGAAATAAGAAAAATTCTGAATGGAAATGCAAGAGATTTTCTATAAAAGAACCTGATGTTTTCTTTAGATAATGCAAATTATCTGAGACAATTTGTATTAAGATGATGTCTTCTAATTGTTCTTCAGTTTCTCTTTGTTACTCTGAAACCTTTCAAACGTAAAGGTTTAAAAACAATAAAATAGTAAAAGCAGTTTCTGTAACAGGGAACGGCCATATTTCAGTTGTGCTGCAACAACCATCAGACTAATGTCCTGATTTTAGTTTGCAAGAAACACTTCAGCAGCATGAAAAGACTGACCCATTATCATCTCATAAAAACCTAGAAATTTCAGGATCAAAAATAAGGATTTCTCCCCCCCCCATTTTTCAGGTATATGCTCTTTTATGAGATAGCAAAAAGCAGTTCCAATAAATGTACTGCACAATTTAAAAGATATCTAAGAGCAAATCAGTCCTAACTGGGGCTTTATGTTAATATTCCAATATAAATGACAAATACATGCATTTCCCTTTTTTGGAATTATTAAAGGGTTGATTTCTACTGTACATATAACAGTAATAATGGAGTAAGGTTATTTCTGTTAATTTGTGGTACCAACCTGTTCAATACATGCAGCCTACTTTTGTCTAGTGATGCTTCCTGGTATTACTTACACCTTTGATAAGGTTATAAGTACATATGGACCACCTAGGTTATTAACTGTAGGATGTCCTGAAAACATGGCAAACAATACAGGGAATTATTATTGTTCAGAAAATGGGAATGACACTGGTTGGGAGTACAACGCATGAAAACTCTGGGGTTGCAGCTTGGGACCAGCATTGGTGCGGAGCACAGCACTTGCCCAGAGACATCCTCTTTGTCCTGCAGAACACAAGATTATTTTGTCCATTCTCCCACAAGCTGCAAGCAGAAGTGATGGCAAAAGGCACAGTTTTGCACTAACAAATCCACATTTTGCAATGATACTGCAAACCAAATATTCATTACTTCCATTTCAGCAGTGCAGAACTGGGTCCCTGAAAATTTGCTTTGACACACAGAGTTCAAAGAACCAGTGACAAAAGCAAGGGCCCTCACATTCCACCACAGTACATTTTTGGTTCATAGGAAGTACATAATGCCTTTGTTTGACACTGCATGTGTGTCAGAACTACTTTCAAAGTGGAGATAATACAGTAAAAGATTCCACGATACATACATACTGGGAATAAACATGTCAAAAGATGTTTCATTTTTTTTGTAACGGCATTTTTAATTGGTTAAAAAAGTTCATTTAATCAATCAAAGAGAAGAATTCCATTAATATGTTTCAGAAGAAGCATGAGACCATTGCTGCAAACCATTGGTTGCAACCATCAAAGCCTCAGGGGAGCACGCAAACATTGCCGCCAGCAAGTCGTCTCATGCCCATTCCTCTCTACTAGATGGATGCATAAAGGAATCAAGCTAAGGCCTCTCACCTCTGCCCCAATAGGGTTTCTAGCACCAATAACAACTTTACAGTCCAGTTTGCTTTTCTCTGTGTATTTTGAAAGGTCCAAGATGCTGGATGATTAATACTCACACAGGGAATGTTTTCTTGACCTGAAATTACATGCTTGCAGAGTGCTAGGCACCAACTAACAAAATGGGTTTTATTCCCCAGCAGTTTATGGAAGAGGTGGACAAAATGGATAGGTCAATCCTGTTCTCATAGGTCAATCCCAAGCCAATAAGTGTACCTCTATCTTAAACCCTGACTGCATTCACGCTGTGGCCAAAATGGCATCTCTTGAGACTGTACAAGATGAAAAACAATGATCCAACAAGCCTTTGCCTCCTCTATACACATTCCTATACCACCTAACCCTATCAAAAGGCCAGCTGCTTCAGTGTCCACATTAATTTTCCTACTAAGGCATATTATGACAGGTTAACATTCATAAAATGCATGGCAAGAAAGGAACTGGAGGTTTTGCTGAGGCTTTTGCAGAGAGAGAGGTGATGCCCTTCAATAGACTTATCTTTAGAGACATACTTTATGCTAGAGGCAGCAAACACAAGTCAGTGTGAGCTACTCTCCGGTGACTGAAAGTCTCATACCTGCACAAGCTTTGGGCTCTTGAGTAACAACAGGCTGTCAAGGGCACTGGGCTGTGTCTCAAAGATGCACACCCTCCCGCAAACCACTACCCAGAAAACATGCTTCAAAACATACCATCTCAGAGAAGACATTGGGCCATGCTGTTCTCACGTATATGGAAGGAACCATTACAATTTTTTTTTTCTTCACCCTTTAACACCCCTGACAAACCCCTTTTTGATAGTCAACCTTTCATTACAGTTCTTGGACTGAATGAAAAATCTCCCTTCAGCCCCCAGTACAAAGCAAAGAAGGCAGCTGGTCTGGATCTACACTTCCCTGTCTTCCCCTTCACTCTTCAGATCATTTAGGGCCCACTTTCACATCACAGGTTAAAAGTCTGGCTGAAAACAGGCAGATCTCCCACCTGCATCCACTAGCAAAGTTAGCACTCGGGAAGCTCATCATCCAAACTTGCTATATCATGTTATTTCTGACACCAGCTATTGAAAAACTTGCACAAAATGTCCCAGATGAAGTCCAAGCTTGTGATGCAGACAAGCTGAGCTCCCAAAGACAGTAGCAGGGGGTTGGATGGTTACAACCCATGGCTAAGCAGCAACTCCTGGTAGAGGCTTCCCTTCTGCTGATGTCCTCCTTCAGAGACATGAGGAGGACCACCTGCTCCTCTACCCTTGTTATTTTAGACCTGTTCCAATGATCATGCAAAGGTCAGGAATGTGACCTAGGGAAATCCTTCAACACCACTGCAACAGCACAGTAGCAGTACAGCTAGTAAATGGATCTGCTCCACAACTGTAAAATTGTATCATTGTCCTGAAAACTGCGGGCTAAATAAATACATTAAAGCTGCAGAAAACCAAAAAAAGCAACTTGGGGACAAGAGACGATCTACATGCTTAAACTGTCACTGTCAGGGTGCTATGACGGTTCCTGATGTCCATTCCCTGTGAAAAGCTGGATTACTAGCTGGGTTACTCTCATATTATGCTTTAACTTTTGGTCAGCCCTGAAGTGGTCAGGCAGTTGGACTAGATGATTGTTGTAGGTCCCTTGGAACTGAACGATTCTATTCTGTCCTGTATGACTACAGTCTAACTGTGGCTGGTCTCCTTAACTGTATAAATACCTACTTCTGTGAAATCTACTAAGCTCTTGACCTCAACAACTTTATCATTCTCTAAATGTCTGCTGTTTCAAAACAGCTAATACTGCCTAAAGCAAGGGACTTTTAAAAAAAATTTATTTATTTAACGGGTCTCATAATTGCATCCTTTTCCTGTGAAAGACTGCATAGATCTGAGGTGCTGAATAGCTACTCTGGGGGTCATACTTAGCATTTACACATATACATACAAATAAGATGATGGGGATCCATGATGCTAAGATTTAGACTAGCCTTGTCTTTCATGAACTTATTAATAAGCAGTGACTATTTGCCAACTTTTCTAATAAATGAAGGAGAGGCTTCAAACAAAAGTAGAACTAAATTGCAATTAAAACCAAAACAAAACCAGAGGTTCCTCACATAACATGTGAAAACAGCTTGGGAACTTCTTGTCATAGGTGATTATGCTCAAAAAGCATGGTTATGGAGGAAAAATTTAACAATAGTTATTAGGCAGAAAGGCATTACCATCGGCTTAGAAAGATACAATTTGCTGGAGATGGGGATAATATTTAGAGGTGGTATCGCTACGTGATTGTCCTCATTTCGTACTCTTCCCCAGACATCCAGAAACAGACAGGGTCACAGAAAGGAAATTGTGTAGATCGACCTTTGTTTTGATTTGATATGACTGCTCTCTTTTTTAATCAGCATGTATAAAAATCAATACTGATAAAATTCTTCCTTCTATCCCCACATTATCATGTATGCTTCCATAAGATCCAGCAAAATCCACGGTGCCCAGTGTGTACCAAAAGCCACCACACTTAACATGGGGAACTCTGTAAAAATTTGACTCTTATAGAACTGTGAGATGAAAAAGCATGAAAGGACATGTCTTACCAAGAAGGTGTTACTGTTCAAGGAAAGCCTAAAAAAAGGAAAACTTCCTAAAAGCTGTTATTTGCACAGAGAAGAGAAAACACCACACGAGCCAGAGCCACTGTAGGTTTCCTCCTCTTTTAGTCCTGGATATTTCAGTAAAACATAAGCAAGGTAAATGCTTGTAAAAGTGAGGTTTCCTTATTATTGTGTAGAATTAGATTAAACTTCTTTCTATGGTGTAGAAATAGGAGACATTTTCAGGGTGGGGCTTTTTGGTTGCTGGGGTTTTTTTAAATACATTTACATGATGGTTTCGGGGAACATAGGTATACTACTAAGTTTTTATATTATAAAATTTGGGTTAATTTTAGCATTACAAAAACAAAACACAAAGTGATTTTATATCCTTTATTAATTAAGAGGGGGATAAAAAACCCCAAAATATGGTGTAGGAGGAAGGCAAAACTCCCTCGGATCTAAATATTAGGGTAATTTTCTATTCTTTACCATTCTAATCAGTAAATAGGAAAGTAAAACACATGCAGCTCTACCTAGAATCAGAGTCTATTAAGACTCTACAACATGACAGGCATTTTGCCTAATTGTTCCCTACTCAGGAAATATAAAGCAGCTCCCAAGAACCAAACCTTTAAGGAGCCTAAATATTTTTCAGTTTGAGGGAAATAAACCTCTCATCCCAAGACAGCAAGACCCCATTAGAGAACACGCTAATTGGCTGCACCCTTTGGGAGCTCATGGCACTCCACCTTTTATTTCAAAGCTGGCTCTGTACCTTAGTGTGAGGTTATCACATTAGTCAGTTCCTGTTGTGAAATGCCATGTGTGAAACTACATTGCCTGTGCAAAATGACCGAGATTCACTTTGACTGCAGCATCAGCACAAAGTTTCTGTCATATGCTATTGAGCGAATGTGATGCACTAATGTGTCTTTGCACACCTTATTTTAGAAAGAAGTATCAAAACTTTTCAGTTTGGATGGTACTGCCGTTTTACAAATGCCTGTTGCTACATCTTTCACATTAAAGGTTATTACTTTTTAATAGAAAACAAATTAGATTTTCATCTGTTCATATTAGAATATTCTTTATTAGCTTTAAGAAGGCAAAAATACCCTGCAAGAGGTAATAATTTTTATATAGGCTTATCCCTGCATATTTAGGTACAGTGAATAACATAGACATAAGTGTGCATTTGAAAGGTATTTGTGTGCTAACAAGGGCTGCAGAAACTGTCATCATGAAAGATGCAAAGGAAGCTGGTTGAAGAAAATCAGGAGGGACACAACTGTGACGTCCATCTACTAACTACTGTAGAATGACTAGTGAAAGATAATAAAGCTGGAGGTTATCCACTGTAATAGCTTAATCAGAAAGAACTAAATTACACACACACACACCCCCCAAACCCCTAAAAGAACTGAAACCCACAGTCCCTACTCCTTCAATGTATGAAACGCCAGCCAACCACATGTGTGAAGCCTGGGCATAAGTTAAGCAGCATCAGTTCTCCATGCACTGAACCTCCCAGCTGATGCCATGAGCCATCCGATTCTT
>VYZW01020380.1:23907-36321 GCA_013401315.1 Balaeniceps rex
GTGAATGATAGAACTTCTTAAAAATCATGAACCTCTAAATTATGTGTTTGTCATTGTTTTGTTTTTCATGAGGATGTTGAATCTGAAGCCACTGTTACTCTTCTTGTGTTTTAGGTGCAGTAGCAGTTTTGATCCCTCGCCTAGACCTGGTGATTTCTTTCGTTGGAGCCGTCAGCAGCAGCACTCTGGCACTGATTCTGCCACCTCTAGTTGAAATCCTCACTTTCTACAAGGAAAACTTAAGTTTATGGACAATATTTAAAGATGTTTTTATAGCTGTCATTGGAGTTGTTGGATTTTTAACAGGGACGTATGTGACGGTTGAAGAAATCATTTATCCTGCATCCACAGTTCTAGCTAACGCAACAGAGAGCATCTCTGCAGATTTAAATACTACAAACTTGGTGGTTGGTTTAAAGTAAGGCACTGTGAACTATTTTGCTCCTTATCGAAAAATCCTAGATGGATGGCAGACCTACGTGAGGGACAAATTCCATTTCCAAATGAAATTTTTGAAAAATAGCACACAGCCCTTTCTCACTCTGTTGTTCTTTCCTTAATTCCTTTCCATCTGCTCCCTGAATTAACCTCTTTGCTCTCAACTTCTGCTCATCTAGTGAAAAACTGAATTGATGTCAGGATTTAAAATATATACATTAATATAGGAAGGAAATATGATTTTGGGTTATCTGCAAGAAAAAAAAAAAGAATTTTTGTAAGGAAGTCAAGATAGCTTCCTCCTCAGAAAGGGTGGAAGTCAATCCATTCATCACATCGAGGCACTACTGTTTTCACTCCAGCTCTGTTGTAAGGGTTGGAGTGGGAGCTCAGTGATGCATAGACCTTCTCTTGGCTGTCTCTGACAGGGTGAATTGCACCCCAGTGAACCAGTGACACTACAGTTTTAGAAAAGAGCAGCTGTGTTTTTCATTTCCATTCTGGGGACTTAGATGTTTGCCGTGGAAAAGTTTTTGGGTAGTTGCTGTTGCCTGGCTCTGGTTCCTGGGAGTCGGTATGTCCAGAATTAGAGTGCACTGTGCAGAATGACTGTGACTCTTGTTCAGTCTTTTCACGTTGGCTCCAAGGGGAGTTTTTCAAGCAATTGGAAGGACCAAGCTGTCCCTGGTTAGTATAGCTGGTGGTTTGTTACAGGGCAGTAAGCATAAAGGCATTTTTTTTTTTTCATGCCAACTATCTTTAACATTTAAGCTGAAGAATGGACAAGACTGTAAAGTAAGGTTTAGAGGTAAAGGCTGGATCTTTTATTAGACCAAAAGATAGCCAGTTAGGAGTGTTCTTTCCATCTTACATGATCTGTTACTATGTGTTTCTGTACCATGAGCTGTTCAGCATGGCCAGACCCCTACTCCAGGGAAATGGCAGCTGTGATGCTCAGTAGAGCCATGGAGGTCTGACTGTCCAGAGCAGCTTGAAGATTCATGACGTTAATTTCTGTATGAGAAAGGAAAGGGTGAGACACTACTTTCTAGAATGGAGCTTGTGCCATACTTTCACACGTATAAGCTGTGGGTTATTCCTGAAAGAACTTGTGATTCCACAGCACTGTGAGCTGGGGGGGCACCAGGGATGTCTGCTTTGAAGCCCTTTGTCCCTACAGTGCACCACCTACCTGCAGGTTGTCTGAAGATATGGGTTGTCTCAGGACTTGCTTTCAACTACTGGTACTTTGTAGAGAGGTACAGCTTATATGAGACGTAGGGTATACATGTGAAAATATGATATTTTTTTAGAAAGTAATTATATATCCCTTTTGGATTTTGAATGAAAAGTTACAGGATGTTGTTTATCAGAGCAATATTACTTTCTTTAATGATGCAAAAACATTCAACACCACAAATGATAAGTAGTTTATTTTTGTACATTTTGGTAACTGCTGTCCTGACCCATTTTTTACACCATTTCTTTATCCTTGATTTCAACTATACAAATGTATGAAATGCTGTGGGTTTTTTTACCTATTGCTAGAAGTCTGTAGACTGCCTATCTATATTTCTATTGGAACATATAATAATTATTTTTGCATTCTTATGTTCTGCCTTAAATAGAATCTAACATTCCCTTTAATGATTTTTGCTTCTTTCGTCCATTTTGGAAGAAAAAAAGAACAAGTTGATAAGTTGATAATTGAGTAGAAATGAGTTTTGTTCAGCAAGCCTGCGTGCTGAGTCCCCAGCCAGAATCCTGATTTTCAGGGTTTGTATTTCTGGCTCACGCTTCATAGATGACTTTCACTCCAAATGCTAAAGCTATATTTTTGGTCTTGTTTTCTAAAAACACTCTATATTTTGTACAGTAATAGAACTGTATTTATCATACTCATTCCTGTTGTGAAGAAACTCCTTTTTCTAAGGGATATTTTTAATTATAACATTCCCCCAAGAAATATGGTATGCCAAAAGCTCTCTACTGTATTCATACAAATTAAGATAGAAATATATGTAATATTTTGCTTGCCTTCAGTATATTCCTCAGAAATCTACCATTTGGTAATCTACCATTTGGCATTACGGTCCTAAAATAATATAGTGCTAGATATATCTATATTTGTATTTTCTCTTCAGAATATTCCCCAGTCATCTACTATGTGGTGACTGTATTTGAGCACTTTCATCTCCATGTTGATGAGGGCATTTCTGATAGGGATTCATTACAGCACGTAGTTCAAACTGCATGTATTTGTTCAAGCAATAGTTCTGAGCAATGATCTTATTTTCATTTTAGTGTGGACAAAGTTAAATACTTGGCAGGCACTTTAAAGGCATGAGTCTCTGCAGGTATGATACTACAGAATTAACCTCTCGTATGAAAGTGCCACAGAGGAGCAAACACGGGTAGTTAGCAGAGGGGCAAAAGCTAAATTCAGCTTTTTGTCTTAAAGGTTGTTTTAGCCTTTAAGCTGTTTTAAAAGACATTGAATCTAAGTGTTTCCATGTGTTTCATGATGAATTTGTTGTTTACCTAAACCATACACTATACACGGATAGAATATATCTCTGTGCAGCATATTTTACTTGACATTAAATATTTCTACATGGATCATTTTTAGTAGGACTTATAGGATTTAAATGAAAGTTGTTTTTCCTGTTAGTTTTGCATGTTTCTACCCATGTGTGTTTGGAGAATACAGGACTGTCAAGTCCATTCATATCATCTGTTCTGCATTGATTGTGTCCTAGTGAGCAAATCTGAGAAGGTGCTTCTGCCAGAGTGCAGAAGGACTTGACCAGTTCAGAGTTTGGTGGTGATTTTTGGCCGGTGCAAGTGAATACTGACATGGTACTATCAATGAAGATTTGCTGAGCTGGGAACCTAGAACCTAAATAGGTGGCCTTGGTACCCAGGTGAACGCAGCATATCTTTTTGAAAGTCAGGCGACTTGTTTAGAAGGTTGATAGGTTTGAGGAATTTAATCTTAGCCATCAGAGTTTAGATAACCTGGCCCAAATACAAACCCTTACATGTCTTACCTGTGTGTCTGACCAGGCAGCAGCCTGTCAAGGAGTGGGTTTTGCGACCGATGTATTGCTGCTGACTGACCAGGTGTGAAGTAGTGTGTTTATGCAGTGGGCCAGTGTTGCCATGTCTAAAAATGTTGTATCTTTTGAATCTTTAAAATGTTTATTAATATATTTTGCACAATGTCAATTTTCTCCTACAGTGTAGGATTTTTGTTATTTTAACACTCATACAGTACATTTGTGAGGCCTGCTCTTTCAAACAGAAAGGGTCAGGAATCAGAGTATCTTGCTTTGGGTAAGACTAAAATGTCATGTAGTGAAAAGCTACTAAGGCTGAATAAGAGTGTTCCTGTGAAACATTGCCAAAGATTTAAAAGATAGGAAATTCTGACAGAAACCTCTTCTGAATAATAAGAGTGTTCATTCAGCTTTTAAAGTACTGTAATATAAATTGTAAGTTAAGATGCAGAGAGTGAAACTGAGAGATTTAATAGGTATGGTTTACATTAATATATATTTAAGATGGAAATGTACTTTAGCACAAGCTAAATTAAACTGAGAAATGTATGTGATTGGCTTATGTTCATGAGAAGGAACAGAAAGCTATTGTATTTATATAGTGTACATGCACTTATATTTTACAGTATAATATTGTTAACAGTTTTAATGTAATTTAATCATTAGCTGCACTATAAGTAACTGGATCATTTTCTTGTCTGTAACTGTTCATCCTCAGATATTGGGCAAGTAAGAGGGTGGGTTTGCCTAATGTTCTGTAACTTAAATCTTCTGTATCAATAAAGACTACAATAATATTATCCTGCTGATTCACTGTTATCCTGCCTCTCACCACTACTACATCGCTAAAAGAAATATGTCTTAATGCAGAATTTACCTCTGTTTTTCTGTTGAAGTTATCCAAGTGTGCTGGTTTTGGCTGGGATAGAGTTAATTTTCTTCACAATAGCCAGTATGGGGCTATGTTTTGGATTTGTGCTGAAAACAGTGTTGATGATAGAGATGTTTTCATTAGTGCTGAGCAGTGCTTGCACAGAGTCAAGGCCTTTTCTGCTCCTCACCCCACCTCACCAGTGAGCAGACTGGGGGTGCACAAGAAGTTGGGAGGGGACACAGCTGGGACAGCTGACCCCAACTGACCAAAGGGATGTCCCACACCATATGACGTCATGCTCAGCATATAAAGCTGGGGGAAGAACAGGGAAGGGGGAGGACGTTTGGAGTGATGCCGTTTGTCTTCCCAAGTAACCATTCTGTGTGATGGTGTGATGGAGCCTTGCTTTCCTGGAGATGGCTGAACACCTGCCCACTGATGGGAAGTAGTGAATGAATTCCTTACTCTGCTTTTCTTGCATGTGTGGCTTTTGCTTTACCTATTAAACTGTCTTTATCTCAGCCCACGGGTTTTCTCACTTTTAGTCTTCAGATTCTCTCCCCCATCCCACCGGGGAGGAGTGAGCGAGCGGCTGTGTGGTGCTTAGTTGCTGTCTGGGGTTAAACCATGACACTAAGGAATGACAAGTGAGTGACTTGAGACTGTCAGGCAAGCTCAAGAGCTGACTTTTCATTGATGATAAATCTCCCTTGAAAGTCACATAGGCACTCCTGAAAAATCTGACTTCCACTCCAAGGCTTTTCATGAGGGCACACTTAAAGTTAGTCTTCTGCATCTTTTTAGAGGTGCTTTAATAAATGAGTTAATTTCTAAATGTACAAAGGCAGCCAGGAGTTCTCACTGAAATTCCAGTTCCCATTTGGAAAACTGCAAAGAAAAAGCCAGACTTTTTAAAATTGGATAAGCCCTTACATACTTTGTATGGACTTGGCCTTAACTTTAAGTATGGAGTGCTGGATAATTAGGTATGGAAGAAATTGATACTAAAGTTCTGTACTTTCTATCTAAATTTGAAATCACTAATTGGAAACAAAAGTAGCAGCATAAGCGTTCATGTTCTCACCAATTACCGGATACCATTTTTGCAAAAGTACTTGTATTGCCCATTTTAATACAAGGCCCTTTGAAGGTGTGGTCGGTTGATGCTGGCTGGACGCCAGGTGCCCACCAGAGCCGCTCTATCACTCCCCTCCTCAGCTGGACAGGGGAGAGAAAATACAACAAAAGGCTCTTGGGTCGAGATAAGGACAGGGAGATCACTCAGCAATTACTGTCACGGGCAAAACAGACTTGACTTGGGGAAAATCATTAATCATTTAATTTATTAGCAATCAAAACTGAGTAGGGTAATGAGAAATAAAAACTAAATTTTAAAACACCTTCCCCCCACCCCTCCCTTCTTCCCGGGCTCAACTTCACTCCTGACTTCTCTCTCTCCTCCCCACGAGCAGTGCAGAGGGAGAGGGGTTGTGGTCAGTTCATCACACGTTGTCTCTGCCGCTCCTTCCTCCTCAGGGGGAGGACTCCTCACACTCTTCCCCTACTCCAGCGTGGGGTCCCTCACACAGGAGACAGTCCTCCACGAACTTCTCCAACGTGGGTCCTTCACATGGGCTGCAGTTCTTCACAAACTGCTCCAACGTGGGTCCCTTCCATGGGGTGCAGTCCTTCAGGAACAGACTGCTCCAGTGTGGGTCCCCCACGGGGTCACAAGTCCTGCCAGCAAACCTGCTCCAGCGTGGGCTCCTCTCTCTCCACGGGTCCACAGGTCCTGCCAGGAACCTGCTCCAGCGTGGGCTTCCCATGGGGTCACAGCCTCCTTTGGGCATATCCACCTGCTCCGGCGTGGGGTCCTCCATGGATATCTGCTCCATCATGGACCTCCCTGGGCTGCAGGGGGACAGCCTGCCTCACCATGGTCTTCACCACGGGCTGCAGGGGAATCTCTGCTCTGGTGCCTGGAGCACCTCCTGCCCCTCCTTCTTCACTGACCTTGGTATCTGCAGGGCTGTTCCTCTCACATATTCTCACTCCTCACTGCAGCTGCAGTTTGTGTCCTGGTGTTTTGTTTTTTTTTTTCTCCTCCTTCTTAAATATGTTATCCCAGAGGCGCTACCACCGTTGCTGATGAGCTCGGCCTTGGCCAGCAGCGGGTCCATCTTGGAGCCGGCTGGCATTGGCTCTATCTGACACAGGGGAAGCTTCTAGCAGCTTTTCACAGAAGCCACCCCTGTAGCCCCCCTGCTACCAAAACCTTGCCACGCAAACCACATACAGTGGGAAAAGTGTTTCAGAAAAAAATAGAGGAATGATTTTATGATTTTATGATTCTATGAATGTAGATTTAAAAGGGGCTGGGCAGTACAGGTGTCTGTCTGTCCATGCCCTGTGTCTGACCAGTGCAGCCTTTCGTGTCTTCTCACTAAACTCCACATTTATAGTTGTTTTCTTTGGTGTCAGCAGCTGGAGACTGAATGTCTAAAACCAGAAGCTGGGGAGGTCCGTATTGTGTCTCTCTCTATATGTTTATGCATATATATGTACATATATGTTTTTTTTTTTCCCTAACAGCCTTTTATCCTGATAGGCCAGAGAGGGGAACAGGATCAGCCCATTGGTGCTGTCTGTGGGTGTGTGAGCACTGTGTTTTCTTTCTGTGTTGATCTTTGTTACTGGCTGTGTGCATGTGTGGATGTTGTCTACCTAGACTTTAGTAAAGCCTTTGACACCGTTTCCCACAGCATTCTCCTGGAGAAATTGGCTGCTCATGGCCTGGACAGGCGAACACTTTGATGGGTAAAAAAATGACTGGATGGCCAGCCCCAAAGAGTTGTGGTGAATGGAGTTCAATCCAGTTGGCAGCCAGTCACAAGCGGTGTTCCCCAGGGCTCAGTTTTTGGGCCAGTCTTGTTTAATATCTTTATCAATGACCTGGGTGAGGGGATCGAGTGCACCCTCAGTAAGTTTGCAGACAACACCAAGTTGGGTGGGAATGTTGATCTGCTTGAGGGTAGGAAGGCTCTACAGAGGGATCTGGACAGGATGGATCAATGGGCTGTGACCAATTGTATGAGGTTCAACAAGGCCAAGTGCTGGGTCCTGCACTTGGGCCACAACAACCCCATGCAACGCNCTGGTGAGGCCGCACCTCGAGTACTGTGTTCAGTTTTGGGCCCCTCAGTACAAGAAGGATATGGAGTTGCTGGAGCGTGTCCAGAGAACGGCAACGAAGCTGGTGAAGGGTCTGGAGCACAAGTCTTATGAGGAACGGCTGAGGGATCTGGGGTTGTTTAGCCTGGAGAAGAGGAGGCTGAGGGGAGACCTTATCACCCTCTACAACTACCTGAAAGGAGGCTGTAGCGAGGTGGGTGTCGGTCTCTTCTCCCAAGTAGCAAGTGATAGGACGAGAGGCAATGGCCTCAAGTTGCGCCAGGGGAGGTTTAGATTGGATATTAGGAAAAACTTCTTCACGGAGAGGGTTGTCAAGTATTGGAACAGGCTGCCCAGGGAAGTGGTTGAGTCACCGTCCCTGGAGGTATTTAAAAGACATGTAGATGTGGCACTTAGGGACAGTTTAGTGGTGGACTTGGCAGTGCTAGGTTGATGTTTGGACTTGTTGATCTTAAAGGTCCTTTCCAACCTAAATGATTCAATTCCGTGGGTAATTTGTGCTGGACAATCTTTGACTCCTGGCCTGATGGATTTATTTGACTTTGACTTTGAAGGAGTGAATTCGAACTACTGTAGCCAGTGAAGTCCTTTCAGTTTTATTTTAGCATAGGCACTCAGAAACAAAGTCATATTTTGGGAGCACCTCCGTCTGTATCTGCACACAGATACTTAGTGAGAATTGATTGTTCTGTATTTTAGTTCTCAGCAGCTTTCCAAAATGGTGTTGCGAACACCCCAAAATTCAAATAAATCATATCTTTAAAGTATCTATTCCTCTAAATGTTGACATAAAAATGCTACTGGAAAGTTCAGAGTTTATTCTTTTTTTTTTTTTTTACCATTTTCATATCTAATCCAATTGCTTTGCAGAACAGAACAGGTTTTTTGTTGTTTTCAACTGCCAGCCCTGAGAAACCAGAGAGTCCTGGGAAACCAAGTCCAGTTCTCTGTTTTTCATGCGTCACCATGGTTAATAAAATCATTGTGAGGATTAGTTAGTCTCTGAGTGTCATTTGTGCTATACCATCTTCTTCAAAGCCCATGACACTATTGCTGTTAATGGGTTCATGGTGATGGAAAGTATTGGAGCAATTCTGCTGGCACACAAGGGAGAGGATCTGTTCGTTCCCACAGCTGGGCAGGCTCTGGAGGGTGTCAGCCTAGGGCTCAGCCAGCTTATTATCGCTGAAGAGACGACATATGACTCAGCTGTGCACAGAGAATAAGTCTGTCAAGTAAGTACTTGGCCTCTTTCACCTCACCGGTCTTACAAGCTACCCTTGAAAGAGTGCGTAATATATGGGTTTTCCTGCATGTGTATTAGATCTTACAACAGAGGTACTACTTTACTTTGATCTCTACAACCTTAATCAGACTTTTCAAAATTTTTGCGTGGAGAGTTGGATCAGATTCGTCTCCTTGCGTTCCCCTCTCAGTTGACAGCTCTTTGTTGTCTCAAGTTTCTGTCAGAACCCGTGGTGCATAGGCTACCTCTGCAGGGTTATTGCATCAGGGTGCTCTCCTTCCTGAGTGATGAGTCCGTGGATACTTTTGTGCCTTCCCATCCTAATGCTTCACTCTGCCTGTCACTTAGGGATTCCTTACTTTGCTAATTTTTAGCTTGAATTCTCTGCTGTTTAAAAGTTCTATGTTGCTATTATAATTGCTGAACTCATGTCAGCTTGGATGAAAGGTTCTTATTTTTTATATATATATAAATATATTTCCTATGTATTTATTAAAACTACCCATTCTCTTCCTGCCTAAGCAATTTTCTTGCAAGTCACTGCTATGGCTTGCATCCAGTGATCTTTCCTGGCTCAGAGTGCAAGGCTTGCTCTGTCCCTGGCTCTCAATTTTCAGCTAGGTCATGCTGCTTGTCATCATGCTGTGGGCTGTTATTGGTACTCTGCTTTGTTCATTCAAAACACCTCTATATCATACATGCATACCTGAATTAAATTTATTCAAGAATCTCAAATTTCCACTTGTTTTATTGAACCCAGTTGGCACAGCTGATTTTAGAAGATGAGAATCAGAGGGAGTTTAAGGACTCAGTTTGCAGTGATGCTGATAAGAACATGTGCCTGCATTCAGTGGAGTTATCTAAGAAAAGAAACAAGGTATGTTCAATTGTTGTTGTGGTTGTTACTTTAGGTGGGAAGCAGGAAAATTCCTTGGAAGGCTTCCTGAGCCAAATGTACCCTTTCTGTTACAGTGGTGCCAAAGATCACACTAACAGTGGTGTCACAAAGATTGCATGCAACAGTGACATGACAGCCCCCAGCCAGCCAGTGGACCTGTGTGCCTTCTGAACACAGGCATAATGGTTACAGGCACAGTAAATCCCTGGTGAGGTCCCCGTTGGCTTGATAGACCCAACAAACCACCATGTGTCTGCTGCCCACAAGCGCAATGGTTGTAAGCGACAACCTGTAGTGGATCTGGATGCAGGGTTTTATCTGCCAATGAGCTGAGAGCTTTTACCCTACTCAGTTATCTCACACATTCATTCTCTCGCTCCCCCACAGCGCTACATTCACCAGGTCCTCACTTCCCCTCCCAGCAGGGAGATCAGGCACAAAGTTTTGCTGGTTGGTGCTGCAGTTACCAGTCCTGGCCATTACTGGCTGAGGTCCCTGGGCATCCCCCAATGCACCTCCCACATCTCCAGGATCTTCCCCACTTCCAAGGTCCTTCCTCCTGCCAGGATCTTCACCTTCTTCTTCACAGAGTCATTGAATCATAGAATGGTTTGGGTTGGAAGGGACCTAGATCATCGGGGACATCTTTCACTAGATCAGGTTGCTCAAAGCCCCATCCAACCTGACCTTGAACACTTCCAGTGACGGGGCATCCACAACTAGCCTGTCCCTCTTCTTTCCATGACCACTTATTTTTGGGAAGCTGCCTTTTCCACCACTGCTCCCTAGTTTTCCCCATCTGAATAGTCTATGTGCAGAAGCACAATGCATGATCAGCCTCCTGACTGGTGGTTCTGTCTCAGGTTTCTTTATTAATTGGAGGATTCAGGATTTGCCACTTTTGTTTAGTCCAGGTATTATCAAAATTTACAACCAGCCCATACCAGTTGCAGCAAGCAAGTAGCAGCCTTCTACTTCAGAGTTCAAAAGCTCAGTTTTGGAGACTCACCCCCCAACACACATATACACCTAATTATCTGCTCCCTCTTAGCATTCACAATTTAAGCTATTTTTGCCTACAACACAAGCACTAAATGTCCTGCCAAGTCCTACAAAGTTGCTCAAGGCACTGGACAGAAAAGGTGATTGCCTGACGTGCCCTGAAATAACCTGAGACACTAATAGAAAGTTTGGCTTAGAAAGCCTGGAGCTCTTTAGATGAGGACTCCATGAAAGAAGCCTCTTGATAAAATCTTAAAATACCGGTTCTTTTGTGAGTGCAGCACAGACAGCTCAAGGAAAGGCTTGCTTCATTGTGCTCCCTCAGGTAAGCCCCAAAGCTTGTTCGTTGGGGCACTTGGGCCGTGTCTGAAATATCTATAGGTGCTCTTGGGTCTGATTCTCCAGTCACCCAGGTCAAAGACCTGGCCAGAGTGGGCCATGCCTCTCTTCTGGAAAACCCACCATTTGGCTGGGGAGGAAGGAGGAGAGCAGGAACACCATGGGCCATGTCTCAGCTGAAATGCAGCTGAAAAGGTGAGATGAAGATCCAGGCTGGAAGCTGGAAAGCCTTTCTGGAGGTAATCCAAGTGCATGGGGACAACCCATGGAGATCGTACCTCACAAGACCTGATCTGCTGTTGAGAAAATCCCACAGCAACAAGCAGTGGCCCCAGCTCATCCTTATGGCCTTTACAAGCTGCTTCTGGACTCCCCATCTTTCCCACCTATTTTTTTCAGCCTCAGACTACATAGGTTTGCTGGATCTTGCTTTTGTTCACAAAAATCTGCATCAGACAGTCAAGCTTTTGTTCTTCCTGAGACTTCCCTACCTCTCTTTTCAGCACACAGCTTCTGTTTCCATCAGTTTCAGCCAGCTCAGCTGATTATCTATCCTCTTTACAAATGTATTTCTGCCATCTTACATTTTATTTCTGTAACATGCCACTGTCACATGCAGTGCCAGTTGCTATTTACAGCTTCTATGATTTTGTCTTGTAAATGTTGGCATTTTCTTGTTTTAGAGGCAATGCTACAGTTTGTAAGAAGGTTGTCAAACATTTTAATTATGGTCCTGGGCCTCCACATTGGAGGTATTTTACTGATAGTATGGAAATTTTTTCCTTTGTTAAACTGTAGTGCTACATTTCTTAATTAAAATATAGCAGGACGACCCTTCTTAATGTCCTGAATGATAATGCCCTTAATTTTTGATATAGAACAGGGCTATGAATCTTGGGACTGCTGGAGGCCAGGCTGGCATCACAGTTTTCCTACCACAGTCACGTTGTTCAACTCAAAGAGAAATGATGCCTTACAGGCACTGCAATGCCAGCAAAATTGGTTTATATAATGGTGTTTTCCCAGTGCAGTTTATTTCTTTTGGGGCTTAGATAGATGGAAGAAATATGCAGTTTGTCCTGCAGCGAGGTGAACTACCCTATGGTAGCAAACAAGACTCCAGTTTGCCTAGAGACTTTCCCTTCAAACTGTGTAGCTTCTGGTTTTGCAGTGGTTGTTAACTGCCATATTTCAGTCTTTACTGTCACATCTCTCTGTATTTGTAAGAGAAATTGTTTCTCTTTTTTTTGGTTGGGACTGTATAGGTAACATCTCCCTCTCCCTGTTGTGTGAAAGTTAGTTGAGATGGTAAGGCAAGAGAAGTAGAATCATAGAATTGTAGAATCATAGAATCATAGAATGCTTT
>VYZW01020381.1:5201-21324 GCA_013401315.1 Balaeniceps rex
TGCCAGAAATATGACTTAAGCCTTGGTGGAAGGAATAGTACTATTTGCATAGAATACTCATTTAATGCTAATGTTTGGAAAGCTCTGTTGACAGCTCTCGGCCTCTGCAGGGAGATATGAATCTTCACCTGCTGTCTGCTCCCACCTGCTGTTGAGGTCTCTCATAAACTTTAGGACAGCCCCTGGCTTCTCTAAAAAAAATTAATCATTCTATACATAACTACTCTGCACCAGTCATTTAAAGTATAACTCGCTAGCCCAAACTTTTTTATCAGTACTTATATGAGCATGCTAGACTGTGTCTTTTGTGAAAATAAATATGAGTGAAGTGATTTGTGATTGGTGCCTTCTGCTCTACTCAGACTGAGGACAAGGGTCGTATACAACATCCTATTCCCGGGCAGCCCTCCTGTCTGAGCAGTCATATCGAAGGACTCCAACTGGCACGTTCAGTGTTTCGTGGCGAAAGGGCATCCCACCCGAGAGGCAGCCACTCCTACATTTCAACCCTTATCTCCAGAGACAACTGACTAGTTCTATGGAACTGAGTATGACTTGGCATAGATATCTTTAATACCATCATAGAAAACTGCATCAGCTCCCTCAAGCACATTACATTTACTCTAATGCTCGCTGTTTACCACACCGAAGGGTTTTGTTTGGCCCAAAGGACATAAACAGAGAACTAACTAGAAGGAACATTTTAAAAGTTCATGGATTTGTAATAAAATTGCAGATTTCACCAACTGTTATGCCATGGGAACTGATAAAATGTATAATATCAATTAAACAGAATTGCTAGTTGTCATACAAAAAAAAAAGCATGAGGTTTTAAATGTTCAAAGCATCAGCTTACAGAGCAGGAACTAATTAAGCATGCACTAATGAGGCATGATCTTATGAAACAAGAATTAATGAAACTTCAAAGTGGTACCTTTTGAAGTACAAAGCTGGCAAAAGCAGCTCCAGATAATTGCCTAACTACTCAGAACCAGGTCCCAGTCCAGTCTCCAAGACTGGCCTAAAAATCAGTCGACACCCCCTCCTATAGCCACAAGGAAGTGAACAATCAATCTGGACTAACTTCTGATAGTGGCATTTAAGGACTTGCTCCCCAACATATATATTTAGATAATATGGCCAAGCTCCAGCAGGAAGTGAGCAATACCATCACCTCGCCAAGAGGAAACAGCTGGGGGCCAAACTACACAAAGCTGTTCAGTCCTGTGTCTGCAGGAGACTGTTTTGAAGTTAACAGAGAGAAGACAAATTCCTGATCTTGGCAGCTGGAGCTTTACAGCTTTGCTATCTGGAACTTCGTAAGCCAGTGTTTAGGAGTTTCTCTAGCTAATGTACCAAGGGAGTGACAAAACCAAGGGTTGTAGTGTGGAACTCTTGTTGCTTCCCTCCCTGCCTAATGAAGAGTTAGTTAATACAAAGCAGGACAGCTACAAAATGAAAATCAGGGACACATCCAGAAATAACAAATAGTCTGGTAGCTAAGGATGCTTGCCAGACATGCAGAAGACTGCCTTGTAGGTCCTGGCTCTGAACCAAGGCCAAGCAAGGACTCAGTTTTGGTATCCAGCATCTGTACCAGCAGGTTACAGAGGTCATAGGAGCACTTGTATTCTCCATCAGCAAAATATTTTACTAGGTTAGAGAAACACTGTGAAAAATTACTTGTTTGGGAATTTTTCAGAGCTTATCTGTGTAAGATGTGTCCCTTCAAAAAACCTGGGGATGAGGCTACCTGGGGCAGAGAATGAATTCCGAGATGCTTTTTCAATCAGTTCAGCCCTATCATCTCATCTGAATTTTCAAGGCTGCAGTAACAATTGATAAACTGTCATTTGCAACTGTCTAGACCCTTTCAGAATGTGCTTAATCCAAAAGATGCTGTTGCTGATTCTTTGCTTTGACTACAAATCATGCTTCACAAGAATTAGACCCTAACTGGCCTGCAGGACCATGGGAAGAATGCATGTAATAAAACAAAAAATGGCTTATGTGCTGGTAAGGAAAATACAACCAGGAAATGATGCATTCTAACAAGTTATCTTCCAAATACTTCAAAGTCACTTACATGAAACATAACTCTATACCATTCAATATGTTCCCTTCACCCAGAGTTCAGATCATTATTGACTTTAATAAGAAAGTCTCTAAGCCCTTATGTCAAGCAGAGCCTTTATAGGAACTGTGTCAGGCAAAGACTTTATATGAACTATGGATTCTAGGCACTCTCACAAATATCTCTATAAATATGAATACAGTTTGCATACTACCAGTATTTAACATGTGCCTTGAGGAAGAACCTCAAAGTCTAACATATTAAATGCAATTTCTTCCTCTAGGTACTGTAGGAGAGCAATAAATGACATTCCTAGCCTCTGATCTAAAGCTTATTATTTGAATAGATCTCAGGTGACTGTGTGTGAAGCATGAAAGACATTGGGACTTCAGTCTGGGTTCATTTCACACAACCAGAAAATGGTGCTGTGCAATAATACAGTTCAAACTTCCCAAAGAAAATCTGCATACTGGATTTTAGATATAAAGAGATAATTTTCATCGTTTCATAACTTGTTCATGTGCCCCAAGTTCAGATTTAGAATATTCCACTCTTGACCTACTCTGCTGTATCTTGTCATCCACTTTTGCTGTGTGAACTGCTGCCTCCCCACCTTTTGCACTATGTCCACTGTGTATCATAAAGATTTTGAACCACACCTGAAAAGTCTGGAATTTTAGTCTCTCCCAAATCATTGTGCCTTTAGCTTCTTCAACAGCTCTGGTTTTGAACAGATTTATTAGTACTTGGTCTTGTTCTTTTTACTACACTTTCAAAGAAGAAAATAAAAACTGTCATACAAATTATTGTTCTCATACATATACTGGAAAGCCAGATAAGGACACTGGATGTAGATTTAAAGGCCCTTTCTTTTATTTAAAAATAGTAGGAATTAGAATTACTATTTCATTAGAATTACTATTAAAGTTTGCCCAACTTTTTTCATAGATATGCTTTTACCTTTTTTTTCCCCAATGGAAAAATATTTTCCAAGGACATTTGGATATGTTTTAAACAGACAGTCATGTAATATGCAGGATCATATCCTCAGCTGGTGTAAACTGATGACAATCTATTTCTTCAAAGCTAACTTTGTGCAACCACCCTGTTTTTCGCCAGTTGTGGCTCAAAAACTATCTGGAAAACAACCACTTTGGAAATGTTTACATGCCTGGCTGGTCTTATTGTATCCTCTTTTGTTTATATCTTAAATATTTTGGACCAGATATATGATTAATTCAGTGGAAATTTTACCCTGGTTACTCACGAGTTGCTTTACAGTGGTTTGATTTGACTTCAGGGAGTGGAGAGATTGTGTTTACTGATGGAGGAGAAAGAAACAGCAGTCATAAACTCCACACTTTGACGCTGCCGATGCACAGGAATGCTGCATACTACCCTGTCAGCATTGCACCATGCTTTCACACTTCTCACAGTGTACCAGTGAGATTCAAGATTCCTACAATTCCCAAAGTACCCAAATCTTCTAGACTGAGGTCAAAATCAAGTCATCACAGTAAACTTCAATGAATTGTTGTAGCTTTTTAAACTGTATTTATAGGTCAAGAGGAGGATTTGTTTTGTTTTTCCCTCTTTGAAGCTTCAGAACATACACTTTTTAACAAGATATTATCTTCTAATTAGAAAAAAAGAAAAGGCTTTCTGGCCCTAAAATCTACGGCATGCAAAATAAACATACAAGCTTTCTTCTTTCATGTTTCTCAGACCAGACATCTTCACACTCCTGGGAAGCTCCTACCTCCTGTTCCTATCAAAGGAAGACAGTGAGGAGGGGGATAGGGGAAGCTGGGGCCTTCAAAATTGGTTTATTGGGGGATCAATTGTAAACTCCATGATGCTGCTTTTGTTTTACACACATACCAGGACTCATGGCTTCCTTCCTTCCTTCCACAGAAAACAACCTCCCTTGTCCTCCCCACCACTTCTGTGGCTATCAGAGCTTTCAGCTACACAGAAGCCATAATGAGAACAGAGATCAAATCTCCATCAGAGACCAGCTAGGTAGGGAAATAACTTTCATAAAAAGCTAATTCAAGCACAAGCCATTCTCCCAGCTCAGGTCAAAAAGACCTGTGCCACTTCCTACTCTTAAAAGACTGGGCAAAAATCACTTCCTTTCCCATTTTAATGAACAATTTTAACTCACAATACTGACGTTGGAAATGATCTTGAGACAGATACCTTAAAAATGCTTTGTTGTATGAAACATAAGTGGAGAGAATATCCCACAGACAACCGAAGAGGTAGGTAGAAGATGAACGTGTGAATCCACGCTCCCACAATGTTGTTGAAGAATGCTTAATGCACTGTAATTGCTTATAAGCAATAGGAATACAGTGAAAGCACATCAAGTAATTTTAGCTGTCTTTTAATGAGAAATAGCAGGTGGAAATAGGGAGAGGAGACAAGTAGCAGTTCACCACAGACCACCAGAGCACCACAGACCACAGAGACCTTCTGTCAGGACAGATTAATTCTATAAAGCTGAATTAGCTTCCTGGCATTCAGTATAGCCAGATCTACACACTCAGAAATCATGAATGAGACCCCCCAAAATGAGACTGGCTTTAAAGTGAGATTTAAGAAAAATATGACTGTTTCATTTGCTTTCTGGGTGTTCAGCCTCTAGGGTTAACATTTCCAAGCTTCTGTTTGTAATCACAAGGACTAGAAACCCAATATTTAAAAAATGGAAACTGAGATTTGTACATGCTTCAAGGGCTGAAGTGTGAAGAAAAACCCCAAGCCTTGTAAGAGATGTGATAAAGTCGTCATAGTTGGCAGTGCTGTGGATATTATATAGTTTGGCCTTGTCCAGGAGAAAAACATTCTCTCCAGCTGCTGACCTTACAAATTCTCCTGGTCTCTGCTGGTGATACTGCTCAGTCTCAGGCAGTTCCTACACCTCTGCACAACTCTTCTGAACTCCAAAATGTTTAGAGTTTATTCCACAGTAAACTGAGCTCAACCCTGAACGGGCTGATCAGCCAAGGAGCCAACATCAATAGCTTTTCACAGTTTGGTTGGCCCCAGGAGTGCCAAATATACCACAGCAGATAGAAATCTGAGACATATAATATTTTTCTAAAAAGAGAGCTAATTTTCTCAACATCTAATTGAATTCTCTAGTAGTTTCACTGACAAGTCTTGTGCTGGTTTCATCTTAACATTTAATGAATACTGATTTTTTAAAGAAGCTGTTTATTTGCATTAAAAATTTACTTCCCCACATTCCCCAAAGTATCAAAAGAGACTGAATGTTAGATTTATAATTAATGTGGTTTGGATTTTAAAAGAAATTTTTTACAGCAAAGAACATTTCCATAAATCATGTTCATGATTGAAAAAACATGGTCATAACTGAAGACAAAACTGCTTCATTTTGCATCTGTTTCACATATATAAATGTGTCAGGTTTACCTAAAACACACTGATAAAGATGAGGAAGAAGGGAAGAAAATGGTAAAAGTAGCCTAGGTTGTATCGGTAACACCAGTTTTATTATAATTCTCTCTGATACTATTGTGACCAAACTCGTTACTTTTCTTGCCTGGTTTAGTCACTTAAGCTATTAAAAAGTTAAAAGAAAAATAACTTTTATGGAATTAAGCTCTTAGTTCAACCCTAGAAAAAAGCTGGCATGTGCAACGTGTCATTACCTTATTTTCTTCTGACCACTTCACAGATAACAGCCCTAAATTAGTTCATCACAGAAGTGATTTCTTTCTGCTCGCACCAAATGTGGTCATATTGATAGCTTTGATTTCAGGGCCAGACACCCGCCTGGGGTAAACTAGCCCTATTCTGTCAGTGTTGGCAGGCCAACGCCAGTTTGCACCGGGGGGGATTTGCCCAGTGCTCCCATAATGCAGCAGAAGTGAAGTGAAGCAGTTTGCCAACAGAACCACTTATCACATGCAATGTCCTACTTGTAGTATTACTCCACAGCATAACATACGTCTTCCGAATAAATAACTTTGCTGCCTAGTTGGCCAACAATCTGCAATTAATAAAAAAGAAACACTAATATGTTTCTTCTAATATTTTTAATTAAAATATACGTCTTTAATATATTTGAGTTCTTTTTGCCACAGCAGCTTGGCATGAAACATCAGAGAGAACAAGAGTATACAGCAAAAATAAATTAAGTATTTAACCTACCACCATCTTGATGGCAAAGCATATGTAGTAAATTTTTCAAACAGAGGTAAATAATGTGCTACATAATTTTTTTCTCCTAACAAGTGTGTAGTTGGGGTGGCTAATGCAAAGTGTATCTCCTTCTTCACACAAAAATGTCCCTTTGAAGTTGTTTTTAGGCTCTTTCCATTTATAGTGGAATCTCCTTCAGTTTACTCAGGACTTAAGTATTTAACTGTTCAGTGTGCTTAAAAAAACATATGCAATTCTTATTTTCTATAGCTTATTTTAGCAGCAATACCTTATTTAAGGTATTTGTGAGAAATTTCTGCCAATAAATTCCCCTGTCCTTCAGTAGTAAGGTATATTGCTTTTTGTGATATGTCCATTCATTCAAATTAACAGGAAAAAAAGAAAAATCCTTAAACATTCTTCAACAAATGGTAAGTAAGAAGTAAAACTATCACTCAGTTTTCAGGTGTTTCAATTAGGCAAATTCATATGGAATTTGCAAGCTGGAGGGGATCTAAACGAGACTGACACTGTATTTGTGGTTTTTACTTACTTTTACTTACTGATTTTAGTAACTAAAATCTTAGAATCTTACTGATTCTGACTTTGGCCTGCCTCTGCCCTCTCTGCGTGTTAGAGATGCAGCGCAGCAGCTTTTCTTTCCAAACGCTTGTCCGTCACCACTGCCTGTGTACACACAACAGCCATGGGGCCTTTGCTCCTTTCTGGAGGCGGCAGCCTGCCCTCGCTGGCCATGCCCTGCGGGACTCTCTGGCCAGGGGCCACCCCCCAGCAGGCAAACACAGCCACAGGGTGGAGAGGCCCCGCAGTGGCCCAGCAGCCAGGGCGCAGGATTCAGCCCTTTACGCTCTGCTTTCCCATCCAGCCTCAAGAGGCTGCTAAAGCTGGCGTGTGGCAGGCCTCATTATTGTTTTGTGCTTCCTTTTTATTTTAGTTGGCATTTATTTACTTGCTGAGGGCAAGGTAGCCTCCAAACTAAGGCAAACCGCACTTTTAGAGGCACAGAAAAAAGAAGAGATACAATTTGTGCTGACAAAATGGAAACTCGATTTGTTTCCCCACAGCCCCTGCAGCTGCACCGCTCCCTAGCCACAAGGCCCTGACATGGCCGCCCAGCCAGGACTGGGCCTGTGCTGCAGCCCTCACTCTTGGCTCCCTGGCCACCCAGCATCTCTGTGGCCACCAAGCACAGACATTCAGGAATATCATGGCCATTTGTGAACTGCCCCCCAAATGTCCTGATCGCCATTTGAAAGGGCTTTCAAAGGTCCTGCCCTTTCCCCACCCGCTGAGGGTGGGCCACAACCAGCACCCACTGAAGGCTGTTCTGTCCCCAGTGCGCTCATTGGCCACAAAGAGCCTCGCAGCAGGGAAGAGCCCAGCCCCATTCCCTTCCCCGAGGCCATGAAGCAGCAAGCCAAGAGCCAAAATGCAGCTGTCCTTGCTGGTGTGGGCCAGGGGTCCCCGGGACCCTTCCACCTCCTGCCCAGCACTGTGCCTGGCCCTGTGCAGCCTCGCTGGCACAGCCCAGTCCCCAAACTGAGACAGAGCAAAACACAAAACCAGACAAAATAAGGGGCAGGGGAGAGGGCAAGAAGGCAGGGCAAAGAAAAAGAGACAAAGGTTTGAATAAATATAAATAAAACAATGAAGTAACAGAAAGTGGAGGGTGAATCTGACAAATGACTCGGCTGCTGACAGCTGGCCTGGCACTGGGACACACGCTAGAGCACAAGGGCTTGTACGCGTGCATGGGTTCGGGCATATTTTAGGAGAGCCCTGGCTGTGCTTCCCCCTGTGGTTCCCCAAGCAGCCCTGCCTTCTGCACCTCTGTGCTGACAAATTTGTCATGACTTCAACTGGCGCAGACAGCACAGAGTGAGGAGGCAAGCGAGGAAGGGCACACCAGGATCTCTTCCTGCTAGAGAAATGTTTGTAAACCTGACAAGCAAATGGCCCAATCATGATATTTTTCCCCTAATGTGAATAAGCTGTATGAGAAATTTGTTTTGCATGAGCAAAGGCTGCAGGACTGAGCCTAGGGACCACCTTATGAAGACAAAATATTTTTCTGATTTGGTTTTTATATCCCAAATCCTTGCATTAGCCAGTCTCCTAAATAGCAGCAATGCCAAATTTCCTTTTACTGAGCCTCAGTCAGCTGGCTTTAGGTGCCAAGTCAAAACCAAAAAGAAAATTTATTGTGTGCTGCTATCTCCTGCTCCTAACAATATATTACTCAAAAACTGAAAATATGAACTGCGCCAAGCATTCTTTATCAAGGAGGTACCTGGGTAGAAACCTTAATTTCTGAGTGTTTCTGCAAAGAATAAACTACTGCTTTACAAGATGGATATATTCTGGCTCTATAAATTTGTATTCTGTGGTGATTTAACCCCATATACACAAGAAGATAAGAACAGCCATACTGGCGTACATCTAACCGATATCCAGTCTGCAGCAGTCTCCCGGCTGGCACACAGGGAAATTAAAAAAAAAAAAAAAGGCAAAGGTGTTGAATACTCCCAATACTTTCTTCCAGTCTCCAACTATTTGCAAGTCCACTGATTCCCAGCCCCAGTCTGGTTTGCTTAGTAACCCTCAGAGGGTCTTTCTCAAGAGTCCTTCTCCAGTCTTGGCTGGAGACTGGAGTGATGTGAACACCCAACACCCAAAATGTTCTTGGTCCAGAGGTTCTTCTGCTCATCCCATGGAGAACTTGGGGTTTTGGACCTGGTCTCCACAACCCTCACCTGTGAGCCCTTGTTCTCCTGTTAGAGACAGGCAAAAATCAATCCCAGTCCACCTACTCACAATTTTCTAAACTTGAAAGAAAAGTAAGTAGTAAGGCACTGTGCTTTTAAGAGGTGGGGGGCAAATGAAGAAAAAGGCAATTAGGAGGTAATAGCTCTACTGGGTGAGCTATTGAAACACTTTGATTTCCACATTAAACCAGCAAAACTCTGATGTTTCCAAGTTCACTGGGATGTGTGTCCAAATTGACCTTTTATTGCATATGGTCAAGTGCTGTGAAAAATCCCACCACTTAGCATCTCTCTGTTATCTCAGCCACAGGCAGGGAAATTCTCTCCTTCAAAGAGAACCATAAAAAGAGATGACAGAGACAGGGACTTCTGTGCCATCAGCATTTCAAACTCCACATCCCCTCAGGAAAAGAGGGGGGTGGGGTTGTAAGGGAAAAGAGGGTTATTTATAAGAGCAAACCGATCAATGGCAGTAGTTTCTCACCCACCAATCTTATGCAACACAGGAGAAGAAATGCCTCTGGGCTCTCCGGCTGGAAAATGTAGTAACAAACCAGTGCAGGTACAATTCTTTGAGTACTAATCTGGCACAAGTGGCATTGGTAAATCACCTTATCAAACACACAAGCTTACAATTTTCCCATACAGTTGCAGTACAGACAGCTTTCTACCCAACTCTTACACAACCTCCTTTCAGCCCCCTTTTCACCGAGGAGCATGATTTTTCTTACACTAATAGGTCTATAGTCAAAACTTCTGCTGTATACTGAATGCCAAAGTAGATGCTGCTGTATGTGGGTGGGAGGGGGAAGGAGTCTGCCAGTATAGCACATTTCATTCAGGGAACTGGTATAAACTACATACAGACAAAACACTAGCTTGCCAGTATAAGCTGTGGCTACACTAGGAAAGTTTGCCAGAATAGCAAACTGCCAAATCTTTTCTAGCATAGAGAATCCATGCTATGCCGCAGATAAATGTTGCTTCAGACATTAACTCTCACTAGTCTTACCATACTGCATGTAAGAGCTGATGCCACTGATGGATGCTGCTTCTTTTCTCCATAATCTGTCTGAGGTCAGCAATTTCAGGATGCCCAAAATCTTTTGGGGAAGGTGGGAAGGGAAGAAGCCTTTGGAGGCTGGGTTATACCACTATACGTTTTCTGCAATGGGACAGATGCGCTGGGGCATGGCCACTGCCACATAGAGAGACAGAAGAACTAGCTTTGCTGCATTAGAAAAGAAAGGGGACTACCATTTCATTTCAGTTAGCTGGAGTAGTCACTAGTATCCTCAAATGAATTCATCAAGCTGTCTTCTATCACAAAACATGAAGGAAATGGATTTTACTCGCAAGTGAGAGGATGGGACAACAGCTTGACAATGAGTTGGAATAAGAGCATGTTATTACAGTAGGAAAAAAAATCACCTGGTATAGCAACAGTAATCGTTTCACAGGGTTTTCCACATGTTTGTGCAGGACTTTTTCATGTACCACCTGTGGCTGTCTTTCCTATACTCTTACCCAGAGTCAAAGCAATGATTGCTACAGTCCTTCAAAGACTTACACACTTTACAAAGAGTAGGCACAGAAAGGCCAGAACATCTGGCACAGTAAATACCATAGCTGCAGAAGCGGGATTACCAATCTAGCACAGAAAACAAAATAAGTGCATTCCTTTTTTTCAGATGGCACTTGAAGTTAATGTCAAGAGCTTTACTGGGAGAACATATGTAATATAATACAATCACATCTGAAAACACAACAAAAATTATTAAAAAGATCATGCTGTATTCAAAGCATTTATCACAGCCTGAGAAAATTATTTTTATCGCTCAAAGTAATGGTTGACCTCAGCATCTGAAAGCAGATAGATGGAGGTAAAGAAGACAATCAATCATTTAGTGAAGTAGAGTGTTGCATATATGGCTTTTTCTGTGCAGGTTGGTTTTTTTAAATGGAATTTTCCTCACATTCACAAAATCTTGATAATTAACATGCTAAGAACATTTAAGTGCTATTTGTCTAGAGCACAGAAAACGGTACCATTGAAACCACCAGAAATAACCACACTTTACAAAATGTTGGAGGTGATGCCCCAAGGCCATCCAACAGTGACTCATGCTTTTTACCACAGAGAAATAATTAGTTTCTGATATAGGTTTAAATTCCAGTCCCCCTCCCTATTTTTTTGAAAATTTTTCTTTCCTATTTGCAGGTAGGTGCTTTGCTTACTTATTTCACGTATGTATTTCCTTTCCTTTGCTCCCATATCATCTTGTCTTTTATTAATCTAATTTCTGAGAAAAATGAAACCTTCAGCTTTTCCCTGCATCCCCAGGCTGGCTGGCAATTGCTCCTACACTGTTAAAGGAGAGATGACAGTTTATTAAGCATTAAGCTACAGACTAATGAGTTCTTGCCAAAGCCTGTCAGAATTAATTCATTTTCCAATGAAGTGAAATGAGTGGCTAAATGGATCGATACAATTGCCTGCAATCAGTGCTTCTCCACAATAAATGCAGAAAAGCGCTGCCACTAATATTGTGCTGTATTTGCCATTAGTGACTGAAGTCTCAAATTACCCAGCTTCTCTTCCGGCTCCTTTTGCAAAAGAGGTTTGCCAGGGAGGGTGAGGAAATTCTGGCAAAGTAAATAACAGTGTTATTAACTAATTTCTTACTCTCATCCAACATTTTTCCTCCTATTGCCCACATTTGCCAGCACTCAGATTTCATGTCTCCTTTGACTTTCAGGAAGAAATATTTCAGTTTCTCGTAAGGGCCAGACTTTGGCTATCTTACCACTGCATGGGATCTGGGTTCAGGGATAGTCCCACAGATTTCTGGGGGGGGACCAAAAAAAAAAGCAACGGTGGAGAAGGGCTTCAGATCAGTGGAAATACACATTCCTGGGTTAGGCACTCCTCAGTGTGAGCCAAGTTGTTAGTGTGTTGCCACCAGGTTGTCTAGACTAATTAATTTGAAACACCACTGTTTATTATTAAAATTTATTTCACAGCTTTGTCTGTTATTCCTGAGCTCCTGAGTTGGTCCTTGTGACTCATTCCTCTGAACTCTCCTGCTCCATCCCCTCACAATTAAAAAAAAATTAAGAAATCCCCCTTCCCCTCTGCCCCGGCCACCTTTCCTGGGGATAGTGTGACCTAACTCACATATCAGTTCTGGAAATGCAGAAAGCTCTGGGACCCCTTTAACATAGCCACTGGCTGATTTAAGAGGCGATTCTTATTTATTATACATTATAGTAATTCATTTTTCATTGTTTGGGAGGTTCAGGGGGCTTTGTGTTACCTTTAAAGAAAGTGCTGACAAGCTACCACAAGTGTAACAAGAGAGGCCACACAAGAGGAGGAAAAGAAAACGGGTGCTAATGGCTGTTTGCTCGAATATGGCTGATATTCTTCATTGAGTCTGTATTTATTTAGGAACTCAAGGAATATTGCAATTGTGGCAACTAGTCAGAGGTTCCTCCATTTTATAAATTGGTTCACTTATTCATACCAAATGGTCAAAGCCNCCTGTGTTTACTTATTTCTTATTTCTTGTGTCTTCTTCTTTTAGACAGAGGAAATTTATTGGGTTTCTAGAATCAAGAATTTAAAATGTTGATAATGATCCCATCTCAGGGTATATTCATAAGCAAACTCCCTGAGAGATAACAGTTGGTCTGTTAACAGCAGAGCCAGAAAAGCCTGCTTGCCTAAGAATTTGTGCCTGATACCGAACTGCTGCACAGATACGCCTTTATCTGTGAGCAATAAGAGATTAACATTAACTACAACCTGTCCTTTGGTAGGGACACAAGTTAAGTCCCTTTTCTCTGCTGGGTTATTTTTATAAAACAAATAAAAATGGAAGCTATTTTAGAACTCTCCTCTTCTGCAAAGTTTGGTTTAAGTGTCATTGGATGAGAAAGGAGGAAAACTGACAGTCAAAAAACAAAATCCCCTTCAAGAAAGAGTACTATGTAGAGCAAAGATTGGGAACTCTAATGAATTCTATTGCAGGCAAGAAACAACTGGAATAATTTTTCAAGGACCACATGNTAAATTCCAGTCCCCCTCCCTATTTTTTTGAAAATTTTTCTTTCCTATTTGCAGGTAGGTGCTTTGCTTACTTATTTCACGTATGTATTTCCTTTCCTTTGCTCCCATATCATCTTGTCTTTTATTAATCTAATTTCTGAGAAAAATGAAACCTTCAGCTTTTCCCTGCATCCCCAGGCTGGCTGGCAATTGCTCCTACACTGTTAAAGGAGAGATGACAGTTTATTAAGCATTAAGCTACAGACTAATGAGTTCTTGCCAAAGCCTGTCAGAATTAATTCATTTTCCAATGAAGTGAAATGAGTGGCTAAATGGATCGATACAATTGCCTGCAATCAGTGCTTCTCCACAATAAATGCAGAAAAGCGCTGCCACTAATATTGTGCTGTATTTGCCATTAGTGACTGAAGTCTCAAATTACCCAGCTTCTCTTCCGGCTCCTTTTGCAAAAGAGGTTTGCCAGGGAGGGTGAGGAAATTCTGGCAAAGTAAATAACAGTGTTATTAACTAATTTCTTACTCTCATCCAACATTTTTCCTCCTATTGCCCACATTTGCCAGCACTCAGATTTCATGTCTCCTTTGACTTTCAGGAAGAAATATTTCAGTTTCTCGTAAGGGCCAGACTTTGGCTATCTTACCACTGCATGTGATCTGGCTTCAGGGATAGTCCCACAGATTTCTGGGAGGGGACCAAAAAAAAAAGCAACGGTGGAGAAGGGCTTCAGATCAGTGGAAATACACATTCCTGGGTTAGGCACTCCTCAGTGTGAGCCAAGTTGTTAGTGTGTTGCCACCAGGTTGTCTAGACTAATTAATTTGAAACACCACTGTTTATTATTAAAATTTATTTCACAGCTTTGTCTGTTATTCCTGAGCTCCTGAGTTGGTCCTTGTGACTCATTCCTCTGAACTCTCCTGCTCCATCCCCTCACAATTAAAAAAAAATTAAGAAATCCCCCTTCCCCTCTGCCCCGGCCACCTTTCCTGGGGATAGTGTGACCTAACTCACATATCAGTTCTGGAAATGCAGAAAGCTCTGGGACCCCTTTAACATAGCCACTGGCTGATTTAAGAGGCGATTCTTATTTATTATACATTATAGTAATTCATTTTTCATTGTTTGGGAGGTTCAGGGGGCTTTGTGTTACCTTTAAAGAAAGTGCTGACAAGCTACCACAAGTGTAACAAGAGAGGCCACACAAGAGGAGGAAAAGAAAACGGGTGCTAATGGCTGTTTGCTCGAATATGGCTGATATTCTTCATTGAGTCTGTATTTATTTAGGAACTCAAGGAATATTGCAATTGTGGCAACTAGTCAGAGGTTCCTCCATTTTATAAATTGGTTCACTTATTCATACCAAATGGTCAAAGCCAATAAATGGCCTGGTTTGGGATGTATGACACCAAAGTGCAGAGTCACCGAGGAAGGCAATGAGCACTCTCCCTCACTCCAGCACTCAGCACTTAGCAATCGTTGGCTGCTACATAAATACTGTGCTGTATTATGATATGTGCTAGGCACAGCCTTGTTCTCTAGTCGAGCCCCAGCACTGCTGCATTTGGGTCTCCACAGAAACAAGTTAGCTCCTCTCTTTAGATGTGGACATAGGAAGCAGAGCCCAGTTTTCCTTTCCTGTGTTTACTTATTTCTTATTTCTTGTGTCTTCTTCTTTTAGACAGAGGAAATTTATTGGGTTTCTAGAATCAAGAATTTAAAATGTTGATAATGATCCCATCTCAGGGTATATTCATAAGCAAACTCCCTGAGAGATAACAGTTGGTCTGTTAACAGCAGAGCCAGAAAAGCCTGCTTGCCTAAGAATTTGTGCCTGATACCGAACTGCTGCACAGATACGCCTTTATCTGTGAGCAATAAGAGATTAACATTAACTACAACCTGTCCTTTGGTAGGGACACAAGTTAAGTCCCTTTTCTCTGCTGGGTTATTTTTATAAAACAAATAAAAATGGAAGCTATTTTAGAACTCTCCTCTTCTGCAAAGTTTGGTTTAAGTGTCATTGGATGAGAAAGGAGGAAAACTGACAGTCAAAAAACAAAATCCCCTTCAAGAAAGAGTACTATGTAGAGCAAAGATTGGGAACTCTAATGAATTCTATTGCAGGCAAGAAACAACTGGAATAATTTTTCAAGGACCACATGATTAGTATTTAGCCGATTAATAAACTATTTAAGGAATTTATAGGATTCAGACAAGGAAGAGGAATATGCAATGAAAGAAATCCTCACATTAATTGCAGAATTACAGCTCATACACTGTAAAGTGGACAAAGTAGGAGAGTAGTGATATTCTCTCATTTCTTTTATACTATTTCTACATATCATCAGTACTTACTAATTTTAGCTGATTCTAAGATACATTTTTATTTCCTTTCAACCCTGCATTCTGTAGAGATAACATTATAGAATAAATCTTCAAATCCCAGGCCCCATGTTTTCCTATGCTCAAAGTTAATATACACATACATGTGCATTGTGCACAAAAAAGAGGGAAAAGAGCACATGTTTAAAAGAATAAAGAAATCATTACTTTAAAGCAAATATCTCAATACTTTGAGGGAGATGGGGGGAGGGGAGAAAAGGGAAGATGAAAAGGACCAGGTCACAGTTTTAAAGTTTTTACATATACTATTATATTGAGCAGCCTGAAATAAATAGNNNNCCTGAAATAAATAGGCTGAAACCAACATGCTCTTTCAGCAAGAAAACACCCACATTCAGAGTGCTCTCTTGATGTCTCTGCTTAGAGCCAAAGCTGACTATTTTTTTTAATCCTATATTTTTTCCAATTTCTAATCAGAAATCTGCGACTTGGTTACAAGTCTGTCAGATGGACTAAGTAACAGAGCTCCCTCTAATGGTGCTTCTGTAGTTACACTATAGTATATTGTTACATCGTGTTCTTCCTACTTGTTGCTAATGAAGTTACATCAAGCTCAGGACTGCCTTTGTTGTAAATATTTGGGTTTAGTCATTCTCATCTGGTACTACAGCTTTT
>VYZW01020381.1:27558-73055 GCA_013401315.1 Balaeniceps rex
CTAAACCAGATCTGATGATTTTCAGAAACAAAATTAACTGATCTTATTAAAATTCTGAATGAATTATTCCTTTCTGAGCTTAATTTCACATTAATACATGAATAATTTTTTAATATGGTAGTATCCTTTCCCAAGCATAGTGTATTAATATTGAGAACTAATATTTGCTATAACAGAAAAAATGTTTCAGTATATCAGAACAGGAATTGGCATCAAGTTGCAGGGGGAGGGACGGGAAAGCAAAGGCATTGCTAATCATTGAAAGGGAGGGAAAAGATGTGTGCAAGTATCGTGCGATAAATCTACCTTTAGAAAACAATGAAACAAATAGCTAAAATAGAAAACAAAGAGCCTTGCCATGATGACACACAATAATCAGTGGCAACCAAGTTTGTAAGTGGGGAAAATAGTTATGCTGCTTTATACAAGCTAGTGAAACCAAATTACATTAGTTCAATTTGATTTTTAAAAATCCAATTATATACAAAAGTCCAGATTCTTAATATCAGACTCTTGAATGTAATTTGGGGAAGATTCCATTAGAATCCACCAAGACTGATACAGCGGCAGAATTTTCGGAGAGAGAAAAAAATGCAATGGATATAGCATGTTGTCATAAATATCTTTACAAGGGCAAGGAGGCAAACAGCAAGTGACTGCTGGGTAAATGCTAGAACCAATTTTGTTTAACATCTTTATTAATAATCTCTAAGAGGGAGCACTCAGCACATTAACTAAATATGCACAGCACATTAATTAGGAAGTGCTACAAACATCAGAAAGGACCTAGAGATGTTTAAAACCCCAGAGAGGAAAAAAACAAATGAAGTACCACCCAGACAAATATACGTTAATATCCTGGGGAAAGAAGCAGTTAAATTCTGCACTGAACTTGGAGGTCTAGCAGCTCTTGCAATATATGCTGAAAGCAAATTAACTGTGCAACCCTTCCTTCACATAATGCTATGCAGGGCAAAACCATCTAGAATATTTTGCGTGCCTCCTGTAGACAGAGAAAGATATTCAAGCTTCATTGTGGCAATGTTAGCTCTTCACAATAATGCTTCAAGGGAAGAACGCCACATTCATCTAGGATTTATCTAGATAACCAATGAATTATTATGCTTTTTCCTCTCTAATTCCTATAGCTTACATCTTCCCCCCTTTTTAAACCAGAAGAATCCTCCCCCAATCCCAAATATGAATTCTACTTAAAAAAGAGAGTGCAATGCAGCCTGATTACTGTGTTTTACAAGTTATTTGTCTAAATTATGTGGCCTCTGTATGAATAATTACTCTTTATCATTCAGTTTGCTCTCTATAAAGATAGCTGAAAGCTAATTAGAAATTGTTCCGTGGTTAGCCAATGCTGTCTTTGATCACTCCTTGCTTTTAAAGTTTGTGCCTGTGCCCATGCTGCATTCTCAAGATGTTTTCATTTACCATCAGGAAAGCAGATAGAATTAGATCATGTCACAGGAGAGGAGTACTGAGAGGATGAGTAAAATCAATGCAAAAAAAAGGCAGTTACAGTTTATATCACAAGTTTAAAAAACCAACCAAACAAACAAATTGGGTATTTCAGGATTTTTTAATATAGAAAGGAAATTGGTACAGTCCTTCCAACATGCTTATGATCAAAACCACAATGTGGCAGCCAAATATCCAGTGCTCATTGCTCATTGCTTCAATAGCTCCTTGTTAATTCACTTAACTCAAATATTGAAGTTATGTTTGGGAAGCCCCACTCAAAATTTACATGGCCAACTGACTCAGAAACGTCCCCCTGCTTCCATTAACTCTTTTTATATCTTCCTTTCAAAGCCTCATCACTCATGGAAAATGAGCCACTAGTGGCAGGCTCTGATTTTGATGGGAACACCATGGGAAAGGCGATTCACGCATAGACAGGGTTGGCAGAGGACTTTTTATGTAGCACTCTCCAAAGCTCTTGTGGATACTCCTGTATTCAATATCACAGTAAACAAGGAAGTTATCAGGATGGACTCCACACCATTGGCCATTTGATACCTGATTATGCAGCAGGCTTGCCAGCAAGCTTGCTGAATAGGCCTTAAAATATCTTATATGGCTCAGTGGTCTCATAATCCCCATTATACGAGACCTGGAACATCTCTTTTGGAATTCACCTCTGCTTCTCTCAGTGTAAGTCTAACTGTCTTCAGCCTAAGCAGAACATATTGATCCCATTTGATTCTACAATACATCTGCTTCAAAGAGGTTTTGCCATTACAGCTTTTATTGGGAGGAAGCTTCACTATAAAGGGCAGCCTGCTGCCTGCGCAGCATTTATCAATACCTATCTTCAGGGAAAATGAGCTCGTTAGTAATGTGCTATGTGGAAGGTCTGGAAACACGGATACTGCATAACAAATGACAACCCATAAATTAGAAAGTAAAACATGCTATAGCAGTGATGGACAAATTTGACATCACAGCAATGTCCCTGCCCACACCCAGTGAGTAAAGGGGGTCTGCACCACGTTTGAAGTTTATTCTAGTGAGTAAACAGTTAAGTGCTTCTCTTGCATTTGTCTTGCAGAATTAGCAGTATGGCTAGAAATTGTTCTTCTGGGAAAAGCTTTACATTTTATGTTCCACATCTTCTTGGGAATAGTTGGCACCTCTGTCTAAATCTTATCAGTAGGTTTTACCAGCTATCTCTTTCGTCACTCCAATTAGCATAGAGAGAAAAGAGCATTTATCTTTGTCTTCTTCAGGGGCTGAACAAGGTGATAGGAGTGGCAGATAATACTGGATGCGTTATGGGAACTTTTAGACCCATAGTTGCATGCGCTATGCCCTGTAGCACAAGTTTTGAGTTCCTGGTGCTCTCCAGCCTCCGAGGTCTTCTAAAACACATAACCAGGAGGATGGTAAACAGGGATGTGTATTTCAAATAGTGAGTGTCCTCTTTAATTTTTTTGACAGAAACTTGCTTACCTTCTTAAGAAGACAACACCCAAGCTTTTCATATAAGACTGTCAGTACTGGATCACATCAAACATTCATCCAGCTCTGTATTCTACATCTGACAGCAGCCCCTAGCAGACAAGGAGAGGACAGTAAGGATCATCTGAAGATACACTTATAGACGACGACTGTGCAGCGGTACTCCCTCCAACATCTGCCCTCCTAACTTCCAGTCATAAGGTGGCATAGGGACATCCAGAGCTGAAGGCTGCACCTGGGCCATAGATTTTAACAGCCCCTGAGGGACTCAGCCTCCATTAATGCATCTAGTTCATTTTTTCACCTATTATGCTTCCAAAAACATAGGCCCAAGCTTCACTTCTTCATCCTGATCAGCTCACAGGGGAGGGAGAGACAGCCATAACATGCAGTCACTGCTCTGTGGCTGCTTGGCTGTACCTCTTTTGGAAATTTCTTATGATTGCTGAGGTGACACTTGAGAAAGGGGCAAGCAGGACTTCTGTTTTCATCGTGTTTAAAAACAAACTTCCAACACCACCCAAGCAGTCCGGCAGCCTACAGTACAGGGAACTGTATCCACTTTGCAAGTCCTGTGTGGGAGATCAGTACATTAGATGTGAAACAAGTAGTGCTGCTGAGCAGGATTTGATACATGAAAGACTAGACTCCTCACAGACTGTCTCTGCTATTGAAAATAAAGCGGAGTCTTTTTCTAAGAGATTAGAAGGTGCTTGAAACAAGTTTGTTGGTCTGCAAATTAGCTGTGCTGGATATGTTGGCATGTTTAATATGTTGTTCAAGGAAAATAAAGTGCTACAATATAAGATAGACAAAGTAGATAATGAGGCCAGAAACAAGAATTCTAAGAATAGTTCTGCACGTCTGAGAAAACCAAAACAGGGAAAGGGGATGTTTTCTCTGCACAGTGGCCTGAGGATCTGTAGTACCGGAGGAGGACTGGGTGCTGATTGCTTTGATCTCTGCCAGAGGAGCATCACAGAAAAAGCAATATATTCTGCAGGAGTCTGTTACCCAGCGGAGGGGGCCTTTCTATGCCAATGGGAAACTCCCAGAGATTGGGATATCTCAAAGGTGGCTCAAGGCTGGGGAATTAACTCTCCCATCTGCTCACCACTTCTGTTCCCAGGGTAAAATACAGCTTTTTGACCTTGTCTTCTCTAACAATTGCACATAAATTGACACAAAGCTACCATGGTGCAGCCTCTTACCTTTGGGATGGGATGAGGCTCTCCAGGGGCTGCTGTGATTCATGTGTGGGTGGAAAGCACCCGCAAAGTGACAAGTGATCCCCATAGCCTCATTTACTTGCTCTGGTGTCTTATTAAACTGACTCATCTTCCTGATAAACACAGCACCTAGTTGTTCATTTTACACATTAATGTCTTGTTCCAGTCACATCAAATATTCACCTTAAACTAGCTCAGAGGTCCTTTTCTCAAAACGTTTCTTGCTCAGACAAATATTATATCAACCAGATGATAATAACCAAAGTAAGCAGAAATTCTCAAAATCTGTTTTCTTTTACACTCAACTCAATAGCATATTCCTCTGACATCAGCCTGCCCATTTTCCCAAGTGCAATATCTATTGAGTACAGTAATTTCAAATTCAAGGTAATTACTCTGACATGAAGGGAACTCTCTTGATTTGCATGTGAGAGTAAGTATGCACAAATTTCTATCCTGAAATCCTTTTTTTTCTTCCAGTTTGCTGCTTCCTTCCCTCTTTTCCCCCTGACAGTATGATTGGGACCTAGTTCAGAAAGCATCTTCATGATCTCCTGCTCAAGAACACCAGTGAAGCAGCTGTTTAAAATGCCCACATGGTTTCTGAATAGAGGCCAGATAAAATGCATGTTTAAGTCTTTCTAAATCAGGGTGTTACACTTAACGCAGACCACTGTGCAAAGCCTTAGCTAGTCAGCTTGTTGGAATAGGGACCACTCACCTTTTTTCCAGTGCTAAAAACATTGGGTTTCTAATCCTGATTTGTTCTAATATTGCATAAACAGAGACCTTTTGGTGCCTGGTGAACAAGAACAGTTTTGGTGCATACAGCAACTGCTCTACATTTACAGCTCCAATTCAGCTTGTTTAGATACCCGCAAGTTGCATGTGAATAGGTGAACGACAAACAACTCCCCACATAAAAGGCAAGGTCATACTGCCTCTTCATTCCTAAAGCACAGCTACTCCATTTCATGTGCTACAAGAGAAAACACAGTCCTCTTCACAAGAACTCTTTGCTAAATCTGTATTATTTAGGCCTAGATACAGAGGGTAAGAAGTGGGGGCATCGTCTTGCAAACACCCATACACACAAGTAACCTGACCCTGGAGGCTGGTTGGAGCCCGACTGCCCTGTTGCCACGCACAGTGGCTCACACACACCAGTGCCAGGCTTGGGGATCGCAGAGGTGTTTTGTAAATTTTAGGAATTACTTCAGGAGAAGGGTACGGACGGGGTATTCAAAATTCAGAAACATCTACTTTGATGTTGCACGCTTTTCCCCTGTCATTCAAACACATGGTTTTTTGTTTAAGGATGATTAATATATTTTTAATGTTTTTCATAACTGAAGGGAAGCCTGTGCTATATATTAAAAGAGGCTAGAAAAACACCCCGAAAGCTGAGCTGGCATAAGTGGGTAGCCTGTAAGTGATGTTTATTATGATTTTTCCTGAAGATCCTTGTCTCCTCATTTTTCACTGTTTCTTTTTGCATTTGTCACTGCCCTGTTTGAGGCATCTTGTCTTCACTTCCGTATTAGTCCAAGTCCCAAGAAGAATTCAACCCAAAACACCCTTTGAGAAAGCTTTAACAAGTACAAAACTGAGCCAAGCTCCACGCAGAGCTTTGCAATACTTACAGTGAGCTAAATTTACTGCTGCTGCAGTTCAACTTGCCAAAAATCTGGGTTTGATAGTGCAGGTTTCAGGGTGTTCATCAGGTGCCTGCATTAGGGTACAACCTGGGCCATTCAAGCTTGGGTGTGGGAGACCCGGAGCTTCTGCTCTGGCAGGGGAAGAGGAAGATTAACCAGCAGTCCCAGGCCAGGGCTCCGCACTTGCCCCACGTGGCAGTGGCAAGGCCCTGGCGCGGCTCTGCTCCAGCCGCTCTGCGGAAGCCACCTGCCCCAGCCCCGGCAGCCCTGGGGAAAGCGCCTGCCTTGCCTCCACCTGCTGCACACGGAAAAGTCATTTCAGTGTCTAACCCTGAGTCCAGGCAGATACAGCAAGTCCTACCGAAGGCAGGGGGGTTATTCTTTCTCTCATGGTGACGTTTTTCAGCACTAAGAGGGGTAACCGCAGGTGACGGCTGTGCTTGACATAAGGGAAAAAAGAAAAGGCAGAAGAAAAGTTTGTCAGCAAACATTCAAATGTGAACAGTTCCTGGAACCAGATTCACAGCACTTGTTAAACACTGGAACTTGGAGAGGTACCAGTTTTAGCAGCAACGGCTAAATCTGAGCTCAGGCTTATGGGTCAGATGGAACAGCTGCCTGAATGTCCAGGAAAAATGTCTGCTCCACTGGCAGCTGGCACAAGCTGTAACATTTATCAAATAAATAAATAAACAGTAGTCAATGAGGTCCTCAAATTCATTCATTTCTATTCCTATCATTTTCACCTTGCAGATAAGACAAAAAACCTCATTACATTTTACTTTCCTAAGTTTTATGGCTCTGACATATATTCAGAAAGATTGCCTTTGCTGCTGTTAACTACCTGCCAGCACTCTCATTAAGGTTCATTCAGAAATAATCTATTACCAAAAAGGAAAGGTCCAAGTTTCAAGGATGGATTATTTAAATCACAGCATGCCATTCTGCAGCAACAGGAAAATGGCCAATTCCCCCCACCAGCACCTTTCAGAGCTGCTCAGTGGGGGAAGAGGCAGCCCATGGGAACGTGTATTGAATTTCCAGATGGGAAAGTAATGGCAGAAAACTCAGGCCACCACAACTCTGGACAAGTGCAAAAGAGCAATATTTCTCTCTAGTATGAAGAGCTGAGTATAAAGAATATACATTCTGCACTGTCCCTTAAAAACTATCCAGATGGATGATAACAATATTTAAGAAAGCATGTGCCATGTAATATTATTTGCATTCTTCTTACTTGCATTTATAAAATAGAGATACAGAAATGACTAGTATATTCTTGGAAAAGATATAAACATAGGCAGAATGCAAAGCACAAGGCCATTCTAAACTACAGGCAATAATGCATATACCCGTTTTCTTTTCTTTGATTTTAAAAACTTCTCTAGAAACTTAAATGTATGCTTGAATCAAACTTTAACAAATATTATAATTTATATTACTATCCAGGTACCTTTGATGGTTCACTTTAAAATATTTCTCATCTAGTTTACTTTTTAAAATGCATTCAAGTATAAATATTTTAGGAAAAAGCAAAAAAAAAAAAGCTAATGGAATAAGAGGGGAAAAAATCAAGTAACGTTGACTGACACATAAAAAGTAGGCTTTGTTAATGTTATATTCATTACCTTAGAAAATGTTTTACAGGAAGTGTAGTAAATCCACCACAGATGTGATAAAGATTAAAACCTCTTTTAAAGCAAATCTGTCCATTTAAAATAACCCAAAAGGCATGTGCAACATTTCTCAGCAGTTCTCCAAATAAATAGCTGATGAAACAAACTCAATATTAAACTGAAGCATTTCATAAATTCTACGCAAATACAGTCCTGTTAATCAAGATGAAAATTACAAAATCCCCATTTTTCCCTTCATTACCAAGAGACATTAAAAAGCACTTAGAAGCTAATTTGAAATGGCAGTCCATTTGCTCTAGCATTGTGCTGCCTACCACAACGACACACAAAACCACTTGCAGTGCAACACGCAGGAGAATATAAGCACTGCATTTCCCTTAGAGCACTACTTTGAAATTTGAAAAAAAAAATTTTTTTGAAATATGAGTATCTAAATTAAGAGTGCATTATCTGATACATTTAAGGGAGGAAATGTTACTATTTTATCCACCATGTTTCATTTTGTTTTTTAATAGACCGTCTTTAGATGAACCAGGATTAAAAATTTGCATTAAGCATACCTATAAACGCCATCGAACAGCTGGGTCCTATCAACCCAAACATCACAAATGGCTTGCAAGATTCTGATTACTGCATGCATATTAAATCAGCATTAACATTTTTTCCTAAAGAATATATGACAGCACAGTAGAGTTAAATGAGAGTTTAAAAATAAAGAATTAAACCAGCCACTTCATCATGATAACATGTTGTATTTCATTCTCCTCCAATGAGTGTCCCCGTCCTGCAATTGTCATTTAGGATTTCTACCATTCTCCCATATATTTAATCAATGTTTTAAAGCAGTTGAATTAAAAGGAATAGTTAGATCAACAGTAGACACCCAGAAGAAAAATAATCACTTTTTCTACATAGGAAAATATTTTGTTATTGCTTTGTAAGACACTGTATAACCTGATCATTACATACTACTCCCCCACATGACAGCTATGACAGAATACAAAAAAGTTGAAATGGTGCAGCTGAAGAGGAAAAACAGCCTTGGGACCCAAACCTGCAAACACTTTTTCCCATGGTTAACTGCTCTGCCATGAGGAATCTCATCTGAATCATTAAGAGTACTCAAAGTGCCAAAGTAAAATACATACTTAAGTATTTACAGGCTTGGACTTTGATATGACCTGAGGAAGCAGCAGAGAAAGTCTGTCCCTATTTTTCTTTGTCCTCAGCTGAGCTAATTCCCATCACAAACAGGAAGGATTTCTTCAGGAAAAAGACCAGTCATTGGATGGCAGCTTGCCCTGGGTACACAGAGTTTAATTCAGATTTTTAGTTTGAAGAAAAAGTTACCTCTCTCCCAACAAAAGCAATATAAAGAGAACATGTGTGCAGATTTCAGCCCATAAAACAACTATATATAACATTAAATATTTGCATATCTTCTTATGTTAGCTTGGCAGGAATTAAATTTGCTACTCATGAGTATTGCTGACATTCCAAGTTCATGCCAAGAGATGTATTTACTACCACACACTGCCATCTTTTATATAACGTAATATATGTGTGTGTTTATATGCATATACATATATGCATATACAGTGAAAAAGAGCTGTGCCATAAATAATAATAATAAATCAAGTGAAAATAATATTTAACCCACACACACCAAAGTCACTAATAAACACAAGCAATGTATAGACAAAACCTATGCTTGGTTTTCATCATGATGTAATTGCTATTTCAGATCAAACTGAGAAAATCAACATGCTAGCCAAACTAACATGAAGTAGGCTAATTTGGCCAACACACTCAATTTGTCACTTTCTTTCTGCAATAAAAATATTACTGAAAAATTCCAATTATGTAAATAAGGTAGGAATAAATAAAGTGTTAAAAATATAATTCAATTCCAATGGAAGAGGAACATACAAGGGTATGAACCCTGCTTCTTAATCAGGCTAATTCTCTGCTGAAAAAAAGAGTGCACAGATCAGGGTATGCCAAAAAGAACACAAGCGATCCAAATATAGCACTGTGTGTTACAAGGAAAATGTAACTTTTTTTTCTTAAAAGAAAGCAATGCAGTAAGGACATAGACTTCGATGCTTAAGAAATTTTCCCCATGGATGGCATACATAATTTGATATATTATACGTATTTCCTTGTACATTTCCTCCAAATTCCTATACTTGAATTAAGTCAGTTGTAATACGCTATTTCTCAACAGGAGCTTTAACAGACATCAAATCTTTCACTCATATGTGACTATGCTATTTTCTCACAGAAATAACCAAGAAACAAACTTGCTTCCAATTAATTCCCTGATGTCCCATGCCTACAAAGGAACGAGGCACCAGCCTAAGTGGAGCCCACAGCGCGATAGCCATGGTACAGGCTTGGACAAAGCACAATCCCTGTGCCTGTGGGGTTGTTGCAATATATTTGCATTCTCTGCTGCTCAGAAAGTGGGATGTGTTCAGCGCTGAGCAAAAGAGCCACAATTTACCTTTCACATCTGCATCAGGGCTTAAGAGGACTGTATATCCAGATGCCGGGTGGTATGCTGTGTTGGTACCAGATGTCCTGATACAACACTGTTGGGCCCCTGCACTTGTTTTGTTCCAAGAAAAAGTGCATCTGCTTGTCTAAAGGGGTTCCCACCTGCTGAAACAGTCCCCAGAATCCCTAGGGCCACTTGGCATAGTTTAGAGTAGCTAAAAAAACCAATCCAGACCCCCAAAGAAGTTATGAGCAGAGACACCCATGTCTACACCATTCGTGCACCCAAATTGACTTGGTTCTTCCAAGTCAAGTGCGGCTTGCCTGTAACTGAGCCTGTTGCCCTGCAAGAGCTGCAGTGGCTCTTATGGGTCACATCATGGCAACTAGCAGAAAGATAGTATGCTCCCCACTCCACAAATTTCTCTGGCCAGTATCAAATGTTTATGTAGAATCACAGAATCATAGAATGCTTTGGGTTGGAAGGACCTTTAGAGGTCATCTAGTCCAACCCCCCTGCAGTGAGCAGGGACATCTTTAACTAGATCAGGTTGTTCAGAGCCCAGTCCAACCTGACCTTGAATGTTTCTAGGGATGGGGCCTCCACTACCTCTCCGGGCAACCTGTTCCAGTGCAAAGTAGTCCAAGACCACATCAATTATCCAAATTAATGCAAAGTGCACCATAAAAAAGAAAATCAAAACATTTGGGTCAATACACAAAATTCCGCAGAGAGCACCCTCAGGATTTCTACTAGTGACATAGAGCAAAATGCCCATAAAATGTAGACAGCTGGTAATAACATCAAGGCAAGGAAGCCTCTACATATTGCTTAGAAGCTTAAGTACATTTCAATTTGAAAATGATTAAGCAAACTACATAAACTGAGTGCAAACCATATTTCAGTAATTTACCTTCTCAATAAGAAAAACAACTTAAACGGAGACTAAAATATACAATTTTAGAATTTGTTTTCCTAAGAAAGTCACATCATAATTTTTATACGGTATAGTGTTAATAGTATATATTTAAATGACCCTCTATAATCTGTCATCCTGCTTCTTTAGGTGTTTCTTTAATCAGCAGAAATGGGGGCCTGGATGTCAGCAATTCTGAGAAAACGCAGCCCCTTTACCTTCTGCAAGTGCTGTGCAAAGCTCAGGGCTCTCCAGGAGGAGGTCTCCATGGGGCAGGGCTGTCCCTCACCCTGGTGAGAGGTGGCGGCTCTTGCTCTGGCATACCTGCCACCGCTGCACACTGCGCTCTCTTCCTTATGTGAAGGCCTCAGGATTTGACCTAGTTTTAATTTAAGTTGGAAAATCACAACCACTATTTTAATAATACACTAAAGCCAGCACGAGGCCAGGGAACTATTGGTTCCTGTCTGCCTTTCCAGATACAAGCCAGCTACAGTTTCAGGAACAAAATAAACACTACCCACAAAACTCTTGTGATGTTACTAAACATAAGAGCAGTAAGTGGAGCAACCAGTAACTCCTATAGTAGGAATTCCAAAAATCAGCATTCCAACAAAGAGTTCATAAAAAGCATCCATCCAAGAAAAATCCATTGTGGATTTTTTTAACTTTGAGGTAATTTATCAGCTCCTTAGAGGTACTAGGATCATATTTTGTGATGCTCCTCTGGCATAAAGTTGCCCAGGAGATATTTTAAGCAGTCAGCGGAGAAGTTTTATCCAATGCTTTGGGGTCCTTGGGATCTCTGGAGACACCAAAGCATCACGCAAGCCCCACTGACCTTTGCGGCAGGATAAATAGCAAAGGGAAAGGGATGTATCCCCTCTCTGATGCCCCAAGCATCCCCTGAGCACAGCCAGGGCTGGCTGCCGAGGTGGGCAGAGGGGCTGAAGAGCAGTGACCCTGCAGAGGGGCACAGCAGAGGCAGCAGGAACAGCTGAGCCAGTCACCTCCCTCCCCTGCTCCAGGCTTACATCCTTCCATGAGCTCTCCACCTTTCAGGAGCCACAGGAATTTAAACCAAGACGTGTATTATACCAGTTTGGGGAACACAGGAATCCCTACTCAGAATCCATCCAGAGGTGATTTCTTCCCTGCACCGTGTCTGCCAGTAACGGGTACCAGTGCCACAGGAGGGGATGCATAAGAGCTGTAGCAAGCAGCTAGGAAGCAATCGTCTTGTAAGAACAAATTCTTCCAAATCCTTAGTCTGGGATCTGAATGTCTGTACTTATATCTGTTCTGAGTTTTTAAGTGCGTTTGGCTATATTTAATATATGTAATATTTTAATTGTAATAGCTGTCTATGAGATGTGCCCGGTCATTGGGGGGATTTAATTAACAACTACCTGGAAATTCTTACTTGAAAACTGACAAACTTCATGAGTGCACAGGTGACTGTCACCAGCGGGGTTGCTGGAGAGTCAACAAAATCATTTATGAAACTTGAAAAAAAGGAGAAAAAACTTCCATCCCCCCCAGTTTCAAATTGATGAATGACACATGTGAGTGTGCCCTTAAACAAATAAACAAAACAAAAACAAAAAAAGAAAAAAAAAGGCTTCCTGATTAAATAATGAGCTATTGCCTGGAACAGCAAAAACACATAAACAAATACACAGTGACTGAGGGAGCTAAAACGTGGAGAGAAAAGCAGTTTCAGCAAAGACCAAGAGGCTCTCCAGAGCACGAGCTGTGAGTAGTAAGCCGAGCCCATGTCGCCAGTATGGTTGGCACCAGTTACTACTGAGGCCATTAATTACCAAAATGTGTTGAATTTTTTTTAGTGCCAACCCCAGTCCTTCCATCTCCAGGAGCGCATTTCTCTTTTTTTGTATTGTGGGTTTGTTTTGGTTTTTTTAAGTAGCAATGCAAAGTAAAGGGGTGGAACAGGTTGATATGGTGATGGCGTTAGTTTTTGATCTCTTGCTTCAAACAAAAGATGCACACCCAGCTATCAAAATAAAGTGAACATTGTTTAACGTTACTTGCCTGACTTTCCCTTGCCTTTTACCTGTGTAGTCATACAGATCTGAGCCAACAGGATATAAAATGTTACCCAACCAGAACTATCCACAATGCAGATATTTGATACCATGTTGCCTCTTCTTGTTTCTGAAGTCCTTTTATAAATGTTCTTTTTACTTCAGTCCTCTTTGTAATATTTAAGTCATTTTCAAAAGAATAACAAACTCCCATCTAACGCACAGTGTCAGAAAGGGGAAGTCATTTTTCCAGGACAGCTTCCCTTCCTCTCTGTCAAGGAACAGCAGGCTACAGTGGGTCCCAAAGCAGGTAACTGATTTGCAGAAATGTTATGTACAACTAGGAAACCCTTCTCTGTTAAGCAAAAATAATTGCAGCAAAAGGTATCCTCATCAGCATTATATGCAGCATTCTTTTAAACGGCATAGTTATTGATATGCCATTAGGAGCTTCCACACCGTCTTTTAATATCATCCAACCAGAAATATGTCAATGTATATATTATTCACAAGGATTCCAAACTTTTGGATATCTCTAGCTGGGAAAACAAACAACACCCCCTGCCCCTGCCGCTCCCTCCAAACTTCCCATTTCCTATTCCTGCAATGCAATAAAAATGCTTGCAAAAGTTTTTGGACAGTATCCTATCTTTTCTCCTGTTTGAGGAGAAAAATAAATGTTCCTCAGATTCCTTATAACAGAGAGAGGTTTAAAATAGTTTCTAAAACATTTTATAGCATCTTAAAATATTCTCTTTTATCTTTTATATTTTTCTTACAGTGTCTGTAGATTATGGGCTGAGTTTAAAAAACCCTTGGGTGCTGCTTTTGGAGTTGAGTGTATGCATATGGTGCACACATTTCCAACTAAGTGATGACTTCCATGAGACGTAGTACTATATGTGGGTGGGATGCTGGCAAGTAACAGATTTTAATGTACAATTCAAATAAGGGCATGAAAATCCAAGTTTTGCAATAAAAGAAACATGTCAAAATTCAATGGGAGAAACTTAAAGTTATTTACTCTCTGCCTTCAAAAGAGCTGGGATTTTTGGTTGTGTCCTGAGGCTGTACAAAATGGCTACATGGAAAATCTGTCTCCAACCAAATCTGCCCAGGACTGCAGGCATTAGGCTGGTTTTGTGATGTCATCTAGAGTATTGTTTCACAGAAAATATGGAACTGATTGCATTTTGCTAAGTGAAGTGGAAACAAAAAGCTTTCTCATGCTCAGTTGTAATCACTTCAAAATTAGGGCTAATACATCTTGCTGCCTTTGACAGAAACCTCTTTACCTATAAGTGACTTCAGCAGCCTCGAACGAGGTGTGCTGATACCATGATGTGGCATAAGGAGCGGACTCTTGATGTTAGCTGGGCAATAGCCGTGGCTGCATTAGGATGTGGATAGTGTGGTCTTTCAAACTGGAGTAGCAACACTATAAAAATTCTTTGCCCAAGGCACTAGCATAATTAGGGATGGCTCTGATCATTAGTGCTGGAGAAGCAGTTATATTGTTTTGCAATTTATCCAGTACCAGCAAAATTCTCAGCTCTGTACAGTACATTGTTCACATTTATTTCCTTCCCCAAGGAAAGTATAGATTGACCACACCACGAAATGTACTGTGATTGGGACATTGTGTCCCAAATATGTTGTAACATGCTCTGCTCTTTGTTGTGTAGACACTGTTACTGAATTGTGTTATAGCCCTACATTAATAAAATATTTTTAGGTCTTTAAATGTGCTGACAGCATAGTACATAACAGATAACCACTAGATTCCTGAAAGTCTAGCATCAAATTCGTACAGATCCAAGTGATTTATCAACAAGAGTCTTAAAGGAAGGTTTTGTTATAAAGACAGTTCCTGAAGAAAGAAAAAGTAGGTGTCTGTTTACTACAAAAATGGGAAGATGTTCTCGCAAATGGAGTGGGTGGGTGGTGACAGCACAAGGCATAGGAACATAAGTGGGAGAAAGATGAAAAGCTTGGGGGATGCGGTATCAGGAAAAAGCAAGAGGTTATGTAAAACTAATGAGACATGCAGAGCCCTAAAACCACATGCTATTACCCAGGGATCAAATCCCACAAACAACCCATGCAATTTAAGAAAATCATTTTTTCTCATCAGGTCTAAGACATACAATATAGTAGGAAAATAGCGTCTCCTTTTTTTTTAAGCTTGGCACATCATCAAAGCCTGTGAAGTCAAAGAAAAGCACCTCCACCCTAAACTGAGGCTTCTACACAGGGAAAGAAAACATGTTTCCTTCACTGGCTATTTCTACCAATGAAAGCAGAAAGTAGGTGGGAGACACACAGAGCCGTCAACTCTTCCCATTCCACCTTAATTAAGCTGGAATTCAGCCACGATACTACTTTTACAAAAACACCATCGAAGCCTGTAGTGATCCAGTCCACCTCTTCACAAAGATGGCATCTTTGGAAGTCCACTGCTACCTTAAGCACTAATTTACCCCTGACTCGGAAGGGCTGTACCTCCTGGTAACCCACCCGCTCCCCGATGCGCCTGGGCCTTGGTGGCTTTCCAGACAACTGCAGAGGCCTCGCCCTCGCCTGCGAGCTGACGGCTCCCAGACCAATGGGGAATGGCTGTAGACTTGAAAGACACACTGCTTTAAAGGCTCTCTCATGTTTCAGCTGACCATGTGTTTTCTCTTAGTACCCTGTGAGTTCAAATACCTCTGTATAACAGAAGTCAGACTGAAAAGGCATTGTGCATAAAATAATTCTTATCCACATTGGTACGAGCCTTTGTGCTTTTTAAAAGCATATACAAGTAGGCAGGGTACTATTCATGCTACTTGGTGCATAGATTGCATCTTGTTCAAATTCAGTGATTTTAAAAAAAAAAAGTTTGTAAAAGTTTTCTTTTAAACCTGATCTGTAGCAGCACAGAAATATTTAACAACATCCACATCGTTCGTAGGTAACTATCTTTTGAGAAAGACCAGATTTCTCTCTCTTCGCATGTAACACTGCTAACTTGAGCTCATGTGCCAACCGCAGGATCAAGGTCACGGTAATGACACGGTTTGCAACAGCATCCTACTAAATCCTGAAACCAATCCCAAATCACACAGCTGTTTTCTAAAAGAAAAATAAAAAATAAGATTGTAGTAGTAGTTCTTTGTATCGAAGGATGTGAGTCCACCAGTGGCAAGAAATCAGAAACGCACCAATGATGTGTTTGGTGAACACACCCCAGTTCAGAAAAAGTGTTTGTTATCTCTTATTTTTATTACTTATTTAAAGGTACTACTTTACAGTTTATTCAATGCACTCAGAATGCCACTAAACGCATAATCATTGAAGTAAAACTTCCACACAGAATGAGTAGTCACTGTTGCAAAATAAGGTGGTATTGATTCAACTCAGAAACTGGAACTTCTTGAGGACAATAGCTTAAGAAAGAATTTTGATTAAATTGACAGGCTCATATTTTACTGTACTTTGCTTTCTACCAAGTTATTCATTGCCCATGAGCAAACATTTCAGCAGCACTCCTCAAAGTCTTTGCATTTGTACTGCAGATTCTGGCACTTGCTCATAGACATCATTTAAGACGATGTGATGGACTCTGCATATTTGATCTCACCATCTACTTAACAAGCTAAGCCCATTGCTCACTAGTTGGCATGGGAGTTAGGAAGCAGCTGAGAGGTGTCTTGATTGATGATTTTAGGTACTAACACATGGAAAAAAATAATCTCTTGGTGGTGACTTCCCAGCCTTGCAGATACATAGTCTAAAATTAAATGTAGACAGACAGACAGACAGACAGACACACACACATACTCTTTCTTTTCCACTCAGCACCCTCAGCCCAGGGCAGTCTGCAGGTTTGCTTTCGAGACCCAGGAGAGCTTCTCCATGCAGGGCCCCACTGTACGGCACTGTCCTCACTCCCTAGCTGTCACATCCTCCCCCCTGCAGCCCCGGCAGGCCTTTACCACTCCCATTTACTCCCTTTTTTCTAATAAGAACATTACATAATAAGAATAGGATTGCCCACACTGCTGACAGACTACTCCAAACTCCTGCAGACCCACACTTCGATTAATGTCAGACATTAGGGATTTAGCCAGTCATCCGCACAGGTCAGAAATAACTTTTCTCCTCTCCTGCCTCCCTACCCCTGCTTAATAGCCAAAGTCCAAAAACCAGAGAGGTCAGGGATGCATTCTGAGGCAGTACAAATAATCCTCTCTTAGGCTACCAGGTATCCTTTCCCCAAACCAGGTCAGTAGGGCTGGTTTCTGCACCACAGAGCACCTCACCACTGCATCCGCCTGAGCAAACCCAATGTTCCCAAGTAAAGGCAAGTCTAATTCAAGAACAGCAAATAGGACTAGAGCTTGTATTGCTTGTATTTGAGCCAGAAACAAGTAGTTATAAGATGCTTATTAATGTATACCTTTACTGTTATGTTGACTCAGCCTTCTGTGTGTTTCTTTTCCTTATACCTCACTTTATACCATCCATCCTCTGTGTTCACACAGAAACCTGAGACTGGCAGCCTTTAAGAACCATATTAGCTGGAAGAGCTAGAGTTATATTCCAGATTTCATGCATTAAATTCCCTCAGCCTGCTGACCTCTTCTATTCTCAAGGAAAACATAGGCTGCATCACTGGGCAGGACTTCAAAACAATTAGGGACAGGGATTAGACACTACTGGACTAATCAGGGTAAAGATTTTTCCTTAAGAAAATCTACAAGACTCCTGCTTCAGTTCTCATTCGCAGTTTTTCTGGAGCATGAGGTGTTCTGTGTTGCTATGGGTTATGAACACGTTAGGGAAATTAAATAAGTACCTAATCCAAGCACCACTCAGTTAATTAATACTGTGCTGTTAACAGGGTTATAACTGCATGCATTTCATGAGAATTAACAAGATTTGTTTGCATTAACATGGTCTTACATCTCCCAGGTGACAGCAGGGACCATGCAATGGGGATTTATGCTCTGCTCTGGCTGCTGACACCAGTGCCCAGAGGGTCTGGGCAGGGACCAGGGTGCTGGTGCACGGAGGGCTCTGATCCCCATCCATCACATCCAGCGCCTGCTGAAGAAGGGCACAGCTCAATCGCCACTCTTGAAGCCGACTGTACTTTGCATGGGGGAATTACTGATGGCTTGGCGCAGCCAGAGGGGAGGTGACCCTCTGGCCTACTGATTAAATGGACTAGAACTGAACTTGCAACAAAAATAAACACAGCAAGTACACAAACCAGCAACGCTTGCGTGACTTTATGAAGACAAAAGTCAAATTACTTCAAGATGATCTTTACAATTACGTTACCAAGTTCAATAGAGCATCAAAGATGACAGCTGTAGCTTTCTGCGGCAAGAAGCCCACAGAAGGCGGTGACAGAGCTCCTCTGGGCTTCGGCAGCGGCAGGGATGAGCCCCTCTTCCCTCTCATTCCTCAGCCATTACTCACACGAGTACCATGAAGATTTTCATTAAACAGTATTGGGGGAAAAAAGTTAGGATAGAAACAGTAGACCTGCTTTGTGTTTGGTGCTGGTTAGGTGAGACTCCTCCTATTTTCAGTTCATGTTTTCCTCCATTTGCTCCTCTTCAGTTGTCTGTCTCACCAACTTTGCAAACTCCTACGTCTAGAGAGGAGATGCACCTGCATTCCTGCCTGCACACTGCCAACAGCAATGCCAGGAGCCTTAGCAATGGGCCCAGGGTGCTGACAGTAAAACTGTGGACATAACTCTGCGATAACAGATGGTTTTTGCTGTCTGTCTGTCTGTCTGTCTACGTGGCTATTCATTATTAAAAGAAATGATCTTGCTTGCTTTTATAAATTTCAGCTGTAACAATATTTTGCTTTAAATCATTTACATCCAAACACTTGATTTGCCTTCATTACTATGAGTGAAGTTTATCCATTTTCAGGAGCAAAGAGGAGAGCAGGACCCACAGCAATTTATAGATGACCACCACACCAAATATATGGTTTATGCCCTTGAAAGGTCAGTACTACGTGTTTGAAGTGGACTACGCAAGATTTAGCCAAATGATACAGGCTACATTATGGGACAAATTTCTGTAGATTTAAGACAAGGTCCACACATTCTGCTAGTTTGCTCCTTTGCAACCATCTGTAGCAGAACACATTGATCTTCCACTAAAAAGAACACACAAATGGAGTCAGTTCCATTTGTTTTCCATATATGGGAAGAACTGTCTCTAAACAAATGTGATTCTTGACTCCAAGTGGGATTGAAGATGCTTTTCAGATAAGAAGTGGTAAAATAAAATCGCAAAAGATCACAGAAAATGATGTTGTTATTCCCTTCCTGCAACATTCATCTAATTTTATGTTTCGCATTGGGGCAGTTTGGCCTTCTCGTAAGACCAGAAAGACAGCAGACAAACAGCAGTTGAGCAGCGGTTAGACTGCACTCATGTAACCCAGCAATCATAACTCAAGGGAGAAAATTATTTCCTGTCAGAAATATAGACTGAAACTGCCAAGAAAATCTCTCCAAAGCTACAAACTTATCACCATTCACCCATTAGACTTGTGATGAGGAGAAAAATCAAAATTGCACCACTTAGTAAACCGTGGATGGAATATCACGCAGAGAGGAAGAAAAGAAGATGTAGCCATGAAGTCAGCTTGAGTTCTACTAAATACTTTGTTTTGAAATCACATTTCTAAAAAATTAGAGAAGTAGGTAAAAATACAGTTGCATTTACAGCTTACCCACTGTGACATTTTTTTCCTGACAACTGGCAGGATTTTGTGTTAGCTACAAAGCCATGTCTTAACAATCTTGTGGATTCGCTTACCTCTCCATCCTTGGTGGCAGAACTATCATCTGTGATGAACAGCGCATTGGCTTTAGGACACTGTGCATACAATGTGCAACTGAGGGGAACACCAACCTGGGAGCAAGTGCCTGGATAACTATTCAAACCGCCCCAGCTGTAGTCCAGCTTTCATAAGGTTTACACCAGGATTACAGTCTTCTCAAGTTAAAATAACCAAGAAAGGGAAGTTTGAGAGGTGGCTTTCCTTGAGCTTTCTCAAAAGTATTTGCCCAACTATAGCAAACTTCTCTCCCCAGTATAGGGTGTCCTGCTCCTTTGGCACCAACAGTAGGAAAAGGGAAAAAAGCCTGCACAGTGTGATTTCCTGGTTAAGCTACTTGTAACCTGTAACCTCCTTCATCTATTTTCATCTGTTTTGTTTTGTTGTTTGGTTTTTGGTTTTGTTTTTTTTTTTAACAGTTTCAACTGCTGAGCCCAAAGGAGATCCATGTTAGAAATGGATGGCTGGTTTATAGCAACGTTATCTTGTGCAGCATCAGAGATTTTTCAGATGTGAAATCCTTGTCCAGTTTTTTCACACTGGTGGCTACAGCAGATAAAGCCTCATCACTAATGTATTGTCCAATGTATTATTTCAGCCTCCCAGAGGAAAACAGACTGGAAATTCAATTATCTATTGCCACAAGTCACTTTGTTACACCATAAAAAACAAAACCCAAAGCAGATTGATTTTTTTTTCATAGAGCTCCAGAACACAAAACTTATCATGAAATGAGAAACACCGTAAGAGCTGAATCTAACTATAAATTCTGACATATCTCCACTAATAATGATTAATGACTAAGAAAAAGAAAAGGGAGGCTGTATGCACAAATGCCAACCTGAAATGACACTAAGACGTACAGCTATTTTAAATATTTTCCCTTCTAATTACATATTTCTTACTACTGTAAAATATTCAACATACAAAACCAGATTGGCTCTGTTGCCTGTCTCAAAAGCAGCAGGCAGTCAAATAAGCTCTAAAGAGCTAATTCAAATGCCACAAGTAAAACAGCACTGCTGTTTCTTCCATAGAAAATCCAAATAAAGCTCATTTACTTCTCTTGTGAGTATAAGACAAAGGTTATTACTGCCACAGCAGAGTTCTTCTACAGTAATACATGAACAAGGAGACCGAATGCCCAAACCTGCAGTCCCTACTTTAGCCTCCAATTTTTTTAATTCCATTTCAGTGGGAGCACAACTCATTTCACTTGTGGTGAGGGCTGTGGCCACACTAACTCAGGCTTGTTCACCATTAGAAGAGTGATCTCGAAAAGAGAGTGTATAGCTCAAGAGTGCACTAGTAAATAGCGTGCAGGGTATGCCACTTTGTTCACTACTTTCCAAGGACTAAAATTAATTCTCCTAGGCAGAACGGCTCTTAAGACAATTTAGAGCTAATGCATGGCCCTTCACATTCTACATGACCTGAGTTTCACTGTTCAAGTGCAAAAACTGTAAGTTTTAGTATTTCCCTGTTTCACTGACAGGTGTAAATGAGAGGGTTTGCATGCCAGAGAGCATATTTGAACAGAACTATGTATGCAGCAGCAAAGGCTGTTGGAGCTCCATGGGTCCACATAACAGTGGGTGTTATATCAGCATCATGACAACAGCAGGAGGCTAAATGCTTGCGGTATAAAACATACCAATGTTATTAGCATGACACCAGCATGATGCCCCACTCTGCACCCCACCCTGGTCTTGTGTTGCTTTACCTTTGCCGTCCCAGCACAGCTCCCGGGGAAGGGTGATGTCTTTGCGGCAGTGCAAGAGGGCAGCATGGCTGGAGGGGGGCTGTGGATCTTCTGCTCTCCAGGAAAAGTGCCTATGCAAACCAAAGCTGCCAAGCACACAAATCTGGGGTCTGTTTAGGGTTTTGGGAGGTGGGTGAGGGAGAGCTTGGGTCATGCTAGGGGTTCCAACCAGGACTGGCTTCAGCAAGGCCATATCTGGCAAAAAGCAGGTGTCCAGTGACAGAACACAAACCCCATCCCTTAATGGCGCTGACCTCTCATACAAAAAGCTTAATAGCTTGTTGATATTTGGGGATATCAGGGTGCTCTCCTTGCTGTCAATTATCATGCAAGATTGAAATAGCATCATTTGTCACTGGTTCAATGCCATGTAACACATCTGGAAGCAGGGTGTTGGCGGTATTTGTGTTATGCTGTCAGCAGGAGACAATTTGCTGGTAGAGATCATGACAGCACTGCTGGAGATGAAAACACCCAAAAAACTGTCCATGACTGGCAACTTTTCTTTTGCAACATATGTCAAACTCTTGTCTGTGATGTGGCACAACTAGCTATCGTATGATATAAGTGCAACAGCACATATTTTAACATACAATACAATTGTCTGGGAGAAGTTAATTCGACTTCCCACTGCGAGATGCATTACGTGATGACCGAGTCCTGACAAGTGCTCTAGTCCACTAGCCCCTGGGTCAGGGCAACCCCCGCTATCAATACAGGCTGGGAGATGAGGGGATTGAGAGCAGCCCTGCGGAGAAGGACTTGGGGGTACGGGTGGAAGAAAAGCTGGACATGAGCCAGCAGTGTGCGCTTGCAGCCCAGAAGGCCAACCCTATCCTGGGCTGCATCAAAAGAAGCGTGGCCAGCAGGTCGAGGGAGGTGATTCTGCCCCTCTACTCGGCTCTGGTGAGACCTCACCTGGAGTACTGCGTCCAGCTCTGGAGCCCTCAGCACAAGAAGGACATGGACCTGTTGGAGCGGGTCCAGAAGAGGACCACAAAAATGATTCGAGGGCTGGAGCACCTCTCCTACGAGGACAGGCTGAGAGAGTTGGGGCTGTTCAGCCTGGAGAAGAGAAGGCTGCGGGGAGACCTTATTGGGGCCTTTCAGTACTTAAAGGGGGCCTATAGGAAAGATGGGGACAGTCTTTTTAGCAAGGCCTGTAGTGACAGGACAAGGGGTAATGGTTTTAAACTAAAGGAGGGTAGATTTAGGCTAGATATAAGGAAGAAATCTTTTACAATGAGGGTGGTGAAGCACTGGAATAGGTTGCCCAGAGAGGTAGTGGAGGCCCCGTCCCTAGAAACCTTTAAGATCAGGTTGGACGGGGCTCTGAGCAACCTGATCTAGTTGATGATGTCCCTGCTCACTGCAGGGGGGTTGGACGAGATGACCTCTAAAGGTCCCTTCCAACCCAAAGCATTCTATGATTCTATGATTCTATGATTCTAAAACAGCACTGTGAGCTGAAAGGGCTTCTCACAAGGCAGGATGCACTGGCAGAAATTTCCAGAAGTGAAGTGTAAATGGAAAACCTTTAAACAAACACAAATATTAACCAAACTGGATGGATGCAGAATTACTAGTTTGGGTTGGGCCTCCTCAGAGTAATGAAGCAATTCCCTTAGAAATGCCTCTATATGTTCGGAGCCTGCACTTGAGGCAGATTAGCCATGTTGTCATCTTATGCGAATACCAGTCTTTGCTTGGGAAAATTAATTAAGACCACACCAAAATTACTCCAGTGAAGAGTTCTCAACAGCGCTTGTAACCTCAGGGATGCCGTTATAACAGCAAAAGGAACCAGCAAAATACAGACTAGTTTACCAATGCTGTCTTACTGCAGAGCAAAAACACTGTTTATGAAAGAGAAACACATCAAGGAAATACTTCACTCAGAATGCAGCATGATGGTGTAGTTCCTCAAGAAAAGGAAGTCCTTCTTCATCCCTTCCAACATGCAGCTTAGGAAAAAATCACATCTGACGTGAGTCATCTTCTATTTAGACATGAATTCAGTTTATCCTTGCTGGAAGGATGATCTAACCCCTACCTTCTCCAGACTTTCTCAACAGGGGATCCAGGCACAGAGGTAGAGAGGAGCTCAGTGACAGAGGTGAAAAGAGGAAGCAAAAACATACACAAACACACAGAAAAGCGATAATTCTAGAGCTTTCCTCCAGGAAACCATGTGCCGCTGCACAGCAACAAAAATAACCCAGGGGTTCCCTCTCTGCTCTGGCTCTCTGTGAGGAGCCACTTTAAAGCTTTTAGAACATTTGCAGAGTTTGAGAGAAATGGTTTTTGTTTAACTTCAGCTACTTGAGAAATGCCTGGGGCCTGAAGAAACATGTTTTTGGATTGCTCTTAAAGAACAAGCTGAACTTTGAAGTTTGGGAAATTTTTTTCAGATCAAATGTTAAATTAATAAACACCAACATGACAAATCGGTCTGAATACTGGGGAAAAATTAACAATCACTAAAAAATCTTCTTGGATTAATTAATCGTGGCATATTGTTACTTATTCTAATAAATCGATGGATCTGGTACTTCAAGTCCTATAAGCCATGGTGCATAATGGTTTTTTGTGTCCTAACTAAGCATGTTTGATATTATTGCCCATTTGCCACTACAAAATAAAAGGTATATCTCTACCATTGAATAAATTTCAGTTTGGGTAATAATGAGATCATGAATAACTAGTTTACTTGTGGATTATTTAAGTTTAAGAAATGCGCACAGAAATTCAAAGCATCTGGAATCTAAATTACTTCTTTGTACACAGCTTCTTTATAACAGAAGTTTCATCAATGCCACTGAATTTACCCTGCACTTTCTTGCTAATTGAGGTGCTCGACTAAAGTGTCCCATGTGACTCATTCATTCTTCACTGTATCACAAGAAATGGCTGGATAAGGAAACCTTGACTCCATGGGAAGTCATGGGTCAGTCGGCTGCAAGCCACACACAGACTATTAATTATAGCTACGTGGTTGCAGAATCATCTGCTAACACTGTACGAACAGGAACAGTATCATGCCAGTATTGCCACATCCACATTTTTGTATTCTCGCCTCAATTTTCCTCACCCTATTTTCGGAAGAAAAACCATGATTCATTCATAAGAGGTGCCCTATTAAGTACTTAAAAAGCAATAATGTAAAACAACCTTCCTCTAGAAATACTGGTAAACGACACTTCACTCACCACTGTAGTTCCTTACCATCCCAGTGAAGTATAGAGGGGGAACTATTCAATACATTTTCCTGTAGATTTCAGGGACTTTTTTTCAGGAATCTGAGGACTGTAATGCTTCGGTAGCCCAGAAGTGTATCTACCAAGGACCACTGGAACAAGTTTGCTTCTCACGGGTCAGCTGATTTGTAAAAAAAACCCCAAAAACCCACCCTCTCCAGATTCTAGTCTATTCTCATTAATGCAAGCCAAGTTAATTGTACCAGGTACATTCCTACTGTGGGATGGAGCTGAGATTGGAGAGTTCCTACTGATTTTATCCCTGGGGAATCCTACACCAGAATCACCTCCCTGAAAAAAGCAGTCCCTGCAGAGGGCCAGATCCTCAGTGGGCACTGACGGACAGGGTGCTTTGATTAACACCACAAGCTCCTGACCCAGAACATCAGCGCCCTGAGGAGGATTCCAGCAAACATCTGTTACCATTAAAGATCACTGGTTGAGATCTGCACCAGAGAGGGCCAAGGCTGAGGGACTGCATAGTTCCTCTCTGAGGCTTAAACAGCACACAGATTTGAATGTTAGCAGACCAACATTTAAGGAAATCGGCTTCAGAATCAAGAATGAGGAATGTGAAGCTATTCATTTAGTGGTTTCTCTAATGCTTCTCCATTTAATATTTGCAAATTGAATATTTACACATGCAAGCCTTACAAAAATTATGTTACGAGGAACAGCTTCTGTACTTCTCATAATAAACAAACGACCAAAAATACATGGTATGTATAGCAGGGGTTTACAGCTGGGATCCTGTGTTACTTCTTAGAGCCACTTATCTAAGATCTAGTATCCATAAAAAGCCTCTCTGTTTACTATTTACACAGGTGTCCTGGAGCATTATATAATCATGTAGCAGATCAAAATAGCCTTAGGATCTCAAAGTATAATAAAAGTACATTAGGATCATGACACAGAGGGAAAGAGTTGGCTGCCATTTGACACTGATCTTTTATTCCTTCCGGAAGTTCACCTAGACATGGAGGATAGATGTCTTCAGTTCTTCATGAGAAAAAGGTGACCAAAACACAACTTTTCCTAATTTTGCTCACCTAGATTTTTTAAATGTAGAGTCAAGCTGGCTCCTCACATAAATGTTTAAATTTTGCCACTCTTATATATGCTAAGTAGTTCCACTAAACTCAGCACTAGATCTCCTACAGTAAGGTCCATAAACCAGGCTTCTTACAAGAATTCTTGACTTTCAAGAGTCAGGCTTTAAAATAGTAAAGCCATAGTAACGTAAAGTATTCAAAATATACACCACCAAGGAGGACAATAAGACAGGAGAGATGACCGAGTCTACACAAGGCATAGATGTTTCCACATATTCTGTAACCACAGAGAGGATCAGAAACTACATTACAAATTAAAGCAGATTCTATGATAAAAATGCCCTCCAGAAAAGGCATATATCATCCCTTAAAAAAAAAAAAAAAGAATAAGATGTATTATCCATAAAATCCTCCACAATGACTAATCTATCATTTCAGTCAGCCAAATCCTGAAGACACTGTTTGAATCTTAACAAGGTCACAACAAAATCCACTAGAAAGTAAGAACAAGGGACATATTCAGTTCCTATTACATCTGGCTTCATTAGAGCTTATTCTGCTTTTAATCTGCTATAATAAAGACCTTACATTTGAGTAAGGATCTTAGAATTTGACATGTTTGTATAGAAATATATATTTCATGCAAATGACATGGCAAAGGCAACACTAGTACATCAGACCTTGTACTTTCTATGAATGAATTATGTCCCCCGTTCATGAAGTTTTCCTGTCATTCTTTTCCAAAGCATCTGTTACGCAGGATCTATACATACCGCCTTGTTACAGGAGACAACATCAGGATGAAGAAACTTCCACCTCACATTCCCTAGGCTGTGTACATCTGCTGCTTATACCAAGGTGTTTCACCCCCTCCCGTAATTTTTATCAGCTATTCAGATTCCCACATATATTAGAAGGCTGTAGCAAAAAAATAAATTATTATATATAATGCAATGCAAATCATGATACTTTTACAAAGTTTAAAAAAAAATCTTATCACCTATTTTCAGGTACAAGCATGTCATCGTGCATACTAAGGATTGCCGGAGGTCATAACTAACAAGCGTTCCATATAATGCATATAAATACCAAGGAATTGCTCCCAGACTACTATCCTTGGCATTTGCCTGGTTGTACGTATATAAATCAAATGTCACTGTGGCTTAAAATGGACATACTACCTTTGACAGAAGTAACTATTTGCCTGCTTAAGAACCATAGCAACACTAATTCTTAAAAAAAACTGTTTGTTTCACACATCTTGCACTGTTCATTTTCTTTATAGTGTTTTTTTGGAGCTGTTTCTTTGCTTATGGTTTTACTTCTAGTTCATTAAGTCCTCAAACTTGATTTACTTACAGGCTCTTTACCCACAAATGTACTACGTAAGATGAAAATATCATCAAGGGAATACTTTCGTCCAGAAAACATAAATGCAGAAATACATAGATCTTCGATTTTATATGAATGTCAATCAACACCAATGAAGACTGCTAACAAAGTCAATGTATATGGCCACCATAACTTGGTCTTTTCCCCATTTTCTTCAGATATTTACTAGTTCATGTCTTGCTGAGTAACAATTTTCTTTTTCATGCTGTGAATCCTATGACCCAAAGGAAAGCACAAAAATACAGTTGAACAGTATTTTACAGCAGTAATGTCCTCAATCTCCCTGCCCCAAGTAATGGCCGGTTCAAGTTTGCCCAGGGATAACTCTTTACTCCTCCAAGGTTGCCAATTTACAAAGCAAAGAGATACTTGAGAAATCCTAAAACTATTTGCATACCAGTCATTAGCTCTTCTGAAATCAATAGTCATGGAAAGTAAATCCCAGCCCATACTTGAGAAAAAGCTGTGTAAAGATGCAATTCTCTTTATCAAAAACAACAGGAAAACCTACCAGGAGATAGGCTTGCTTCCCTGATAGAAAAAAGAGGCAGAAAGAAGCAGCCAACTGTGTAATGACTGGCAAGCTGCAGCTGCTGCACTCTGCTAATTAACTGCCAGGGGAGAAGCAAGAGGACACCCCAGGCATTGGGTGGTTTCTGAAAGTGGTCCTCACAATGCAACCTGTCATTGGGGACATGGGAGTCACCGGAGGAACTGCACAGAGATTATCATCTTGTATTGCAGGGACCATTTCCTTTGCTCAGGATGTGCCTCCCAGAGAAGGACTTTTAAAAAAAAATTCTTTAAAAAAATGGAATTTTGGCATGGGCTGCTTTATAAAAACAAAACAAAACAAAACAACAAAAAAAAAAGAGTGAGCCACTCTATGAACTCTACACTACAGTTTGCATTTTTTAAATTCCTTGCAATGGATCTGGAATAAATTAGCAATGGGTCAAACTGGTTCAGAAAGTGTTTGATAACTGCCCATGGAGTGTCCAGGGGTTCTCTGTCAGCTGAGTATTTCGACTGCTGCTGTTCAATTACCATTTGAGAAAGCAGGACTGCTGAGAAAGACAACACAATGTAAACCAACATTGGCTATAAAAGCATACAGTGTACCAATATTCACACTGCACAGCCCAGGTTTCAGAGGCGTTACCAAAAGCAACTTCACATCACACCGCTCAATGATGCTCCTAGCCAGCAGCGTTTAACACAGCCAAAGGTAAGAGGTCTTCAAGAAATCATGAGAGCTTGAAATATCTAATTTTATCTCTATAATAGAAACAGTAATTGGCAAATCATTATTTTACATTTATAAAATATATGATGAGGAACATACCACGTGCATTCTAGACTTTCTGTCTGCGCTGGAAATCAACTGGGAAATTAGGAGGTACGGCGTAGAAACATCACTACGAATATACTGTATTACTGCTTTTGCAGCTGCAGTCCCAGAATTTGTTTCACAATAATTCAGTTACCCATGTTTAAATAACCAGCCCACAGAAGAAAGGCTGATATATTTCATATGCATTCTCTTTGAGCAGGGGGGCCTTCACGTCTGGTCGAAAAATGTCAGGCTCATATGACACCACCAAAGTCAGGAGAGATGCCTAACCATAACTAAAAGCAGAATTTGGCCAACACAATTGGAAAATACCAGCAGAATATATACAAATGCACACACGCAACCTCATATAAGAGCAGAGAATGAAACAGATTGTATTTTTTTAATCACACCTTTTAAAAAAAAAAAGATTTCATGTACAAACCCCTCACTATGCTCCTACGTGGTTCATTTATCCCACTGCAACATAAACAGATATACCAGAGCCTGTAGTAGGGGAGAAAGTTATTTTTTTTCCTCTGTTGAGGATTTTAAATACAGTTTGAAGAGCAGAAGAACAGATCTGGCCTGCCTTCCAAACTGACTTCTATAATAGATAAGCAATTTTAAGACTACCACAGTCAACAAGTACATACAATAGCTATACATTAATATATTTAAGAGAGCTTTATTTTTCCCCTTTGTTTTCATAGTTTCCTCTAGCATATAGTCCAGAAGAAAAAACTAGATGTCTTCCCTGATTCAGCAAAACCACCCTTTTACAATGAATATCCTAACAGTTTAGATATTTTTTCTCAAGAATCCTTACCCAAAGGAAAGCAGTCTTTCTGTCAGCTTCAGTACCAATTTCTACAAGTTTTGTCTCATCTTTGTAAGATCATTCTGTCAAACACATCTTTAAGAAAGGAAGGATTTTAGCTTTCTTTCTGCATGCAGTGCCTGACTCGAAGCAGCCATTCACTTCTTCAGATTTCTTCCCTGTCCCTGGTACGCTCCCTGCTAATACCTGGGGCTTCAATATTTTGCAAAAACAGGGTGAAAATCGGTATTGGCAAAGCCATAACCAAACACAAAGATTCGAAGAGATTCCTAAAAATACAAGATTCTGAACCAGGGGATAACAGCATTTTTAATAAAATTAAACAGATAAACTTTGCTGCAAATTAAAAACAATTCTTTTGTATCTGAGCCCATAATGACTATTTTGAATACAGATATTTACTGCTGCCAATAAAGAAATTTTTTGGTAACTTTTCTGTTATTGGGAAGAGCTTGAATACAATCCAGTCCAAAAAAATGCTGACTTTCCTAAATAGGGGCTGTGTTTTTGCAATAAAGAATACTGGTCAATATACAAGTGAAGGAAAACTGAACCAGATGTCAGTAATAGGACCACAGAACGTTGCATTTGCCCAGAATCGCTATTTTAAACACACGATGTTGGTCTACTGGTTTGTGGAATAATACATTCTTGGCAGCCAGAAGGAGTTTCGATATGTTAGAAGGTTATCCTTGGGAAAAGAAAAAAAAAAAAGAAAAAGAAGAAAAGAAGCAGAAGAAAGGTAAAGAAAGGCCGCTAATTCATCAAGCTCTCTATAGCAGAAAAAAATTGTGACTTACTCAGGAAATCAGTTCAAAGAAAAGCCAGTCTCAAAACAGGAGGCTTGGTTTTTACATTAATTTTCAATTTCTACTTTACTTCCTTACTACTAACACTTCATTGTACTTTGTCTTTTTTTTTTTTTAAAGGATTCTTCCCTTCATACACTCTCAATTTCTGTGCAAGGAGTCTAAGGAAAAACTGGTGAGCTTTCACCTTGCAGCCCAAGTGCAGTCAGACTGGTGGGTGGAGGAACCACACCTTCAGCAACCTCACACGCAACCCAAACCACACAAAACCCAGTCCTGAAAACTCAGTCACATTGGAAACCTCTGCTCACACGAGGATCTTGCTGCCATCACTGGAGGAAGCTGTTCACAGGATCAGGCCCCACTGTCCCAGAATCACTACAGACAGACCTGGAAGCCTTATACACACAAATAACATTAACCCGGGCCCCTACCCATTGCCAGTTAAGTACTTACCCATCTCTAAAATGCTTTCTAGTTCACAGTCGCAGGGATTTGACATGGGGTTTGGGGTTTTTTTCCCCTTCTATTTAAGAAGTAGTTACATCTGTATGCCTTCTTAACACAGAAATAAAACTTCAAGATGTACTTTGTATGTTTGGCGAACAATCACTTCCCTGTTTTACCACGTAGTAAATTTAAAAATCAACTCTGCTCATTGTTTTAACAAACCCTCCTCTGAAAGATAATTAAAACCACTGCCCAATATACAACCAAAGTTTTATTTTTATAGTCTATCTTCCATTATGGCATAATCCTTTCTTCTTTTTTTTTAAACCAGTGAAATATACAAATCACGCAAGACAGAAATATGTACATTAAATGTACAGAACAGAGGAAAGGGCATAGAAGATTTACATATCTGAATGACAAGTAAAATATTTTACATTAAATAGTGTTTTAATAGCTAGGATCATGAGATTCAGTTCTGCTCAGACAAAAGTCACTAAAAAGGAACAAGAGGTGATTCAGCAAATGAAAAAAAAAAATCATGGTTTTTGTACAATAAAACCAAAGTGACATATTCAATGAATTAGTGCTTTATTTATTTATCTTATTTTAAAGATATTCTTTGCAAACATCTGAAGATGAGGGGTAAATATGGCCTTGTACAATAAATTAAGAGCAATAAAGCGCCATTTCAGAAGATGATAAATGATCAAGATGAACTTAATGATACAGCTTAAAGGCTCGTGAAAGGTTAAGGCTTTAGTACAACTAGGCTAAAGTGAAAGATTTTCCTCACTTGGTATTTGCAAAACCATTTTCTTTAACTTGTTGGATGGGACTGAGTTGGAAAGAGGCATCTGAACCAATGATGAAATCCTGTGTAACTACACAGCACTGGGGGGAACGCATATTGTTCAACAAATAACAATTTCCATCTCAAAAACTGAAAAGCAAGGGCCAAATGCAGCACATTTTAGAGTTGGAAGGTGTCTCCTTTCAGCAATAATCAATAATGCCCTGAACGTGAGAGTGGAATAGAAGCGACCTCCAGAGCGGTACCAATTCAAGTGCAGGGTGCTGCCTCTAACAACCGCCCAAGAAAGTCCTAAAGCGGGGAAGAGGCTTACTTCTTTGTGATTATCCTTAAAACTTTTTAATTATAAAAGCTTTTAAAAAATAATAAAAAAAATAAAAAACACCAAAAGGTTAGAATCAATCTAAAAACCTGAAGAGATCTGCAAGAAAAAATGGGGGATGAACTGCCCCTGTAATTTAAAAGTTTTATTATTTCTTATATCATTAAAATATATATGTACAAAAAGCTTTGAAATATCAGACACCAGCAGACCACAGTTCTCCCATATATATGTAACTGCTCAAGTATAGTCTGAACAGTTATAGTGTATATCTGCAATATATTATCTAAAGCATGTGTATTAAAGACATAGGATGATAAATTTGGTATTGCTGCAACATCTCATTGAACTATAATAGCCAGTTAACATTATTAAAATATGAAACTATTGTCTCCTTGAGTGAAAGCGTTCCCAAAATCTGCAAAAAAATAAAAATCAATCATTCCAGCAGTGGATATCTAATGATTTATTTTCTCACATAAAATTAGAGGAGTTATTTGTCAAGATGTGTTTCAAAAGACAGCCAGCTATTACACCATTTTTAAGGCATTTTCAAATTTGGGGAATTCTATTTTCTATGGGCTTTCCAGGCTGGGAGACCAAAACTGTTTGCAAGCATGCAGCTCCCCTCCGCCCAGCTACAGTGCTCCATGCATCCTGCACCTCGGCTGCTCTCCATACTCGGCAGTAGTGAAGCACTGCTCTGTAAGATGAGACACTCAAACGTCACAATTAGCTAAGGCCAAATTCTGCCTCGAAGAATATATTTATTATGCGTCAAGGCAGATTTTTTTCTTCTTTTTTTTGGTCTTGTTAGGTTCTGGAAGTAGACATGGTGACTCAGGAATAGCGCAGTTGAAGCCTTTATGATCCTTTGCTCTTTACCCTCCGATGACATTGCATACTTAAGTGGGCACATTCAGATATGCAACTGACACTGCACTTCGTGATGAATATACCACCCCTTATTTACAGAGCCCTAAATGTACCGAACAGCTTTATATACCCTATTCTGATAACTTCTAGTATCTGAAACTAAAAGTCATGGACAGGTCTGTGTGTCCCTCACATCCATAAAGATTGTTCTAACATCCCAAGCACATTACATGGTTGCTCTGCCTACTGCACATGTATTACGTCCCATGGGACTAAATTAGGATATGTCAGATTTTCCCCTCAAACTACTCTATTGTTTTTAAGAAAAGTCAATTTTTTTTTTTACTTTGTAAAATAAATATTCTCAGGTTCTCCCCCATTATTGCCAAAAATATAAGCCGTACACAGTTCGGGGATGGACGCAGAGAGGGTTTCCAGGCACTTCTCTTTGCAACCTTTATATTTTTCTTTTTTCTTTCCTTTTTTTTTTTCTTTTTCCTTCCCCTGCCCTTTTTTTTTTTTTTTTTTTTTTAAAAAAAAAAACNTTTTTTTTAGAAGAAGACAACAACTTGTTGGACTCTATAAATAAAGTGGAGATGGTCCTGTGGAAGGGGAGAGGGGCCTGCACCCCTTGCTGGCAGGTGGCTGCAGTTCCTCCCACCTCGTCCGTCCCTTATTTGCACACAAATTGGTCCACGATCTCTGTGCATAACTTGCATTTCACATAGCAGCACCAGTGGAACTTGCAGTGGCAGCGCTCTCGCTGCACCGTCTTGAACTGGTCATACCCCCGGCCACAGCACATGAGTTCGCAGCCATCCATGCCCTCTGAGGTCTTATTGCAAAGGCGGCCCTGGGTGCCCAGGGACCCGGTGCTCTCATTGCGCACGCAGTAGTCAGGGCTGGGATCAATGTAGACCAGGTCATGGATGGTGGGTGCATTGAAGCGGCTGTTCACTTGCACCAGCTTGCCCCGGCTGTTGAGTTTCATGGCAGCAGCGCTATCGTATTTCTCCTTCAGGGCATCCCCTACCTTGCGGAAATCGGCAAGCTGCAGCCAACAGGTCTTCAGGCTACAGGAACCAGAGACACCATGGCACTTACAGGCCACATCAGCCAGGTTGTACACAGTCTGGAGAAGCCAGGGAGAGAAAGCAAAAAGGATGATGAAAGATTAGCATGGCTGTGAAAGCATTTATTCCCCTCAGTTCCTGCCCTCTGTCACATTCTCACTTGCCCCTCCACAATATTGGCCTTAGCATCCTCTTCCATCCTGCAATATGCTGGGAAGGAAGAGCGAGCAAGCAGACACATGTGCACCCCCAGCACCCCCGTTAGCCAGGAGGAGGAGGGGAGCGCTCTTGCCAGCCTCTCCCCACCGCAGAGACAGCACAACAGCACACACAGTCCAGACAGCAGCATCATTCAGGCTGCATCTAAATTTTAGGAATTCGCTCTCATGCCAGCAAAGGATTTTGCTGTTTCATTGAGAAACGTAAAACATCCCTTTATTTTCTATCTGAGTTACTCTCTCTATTGATCTCTGCTTGAGGCTGCAATTAGGGAAAGAGTTAAGATTCCTCTTGCTCCTGGCTCCGCTGCAGCTGATTGTCTACTCTTGGCTCAGCATCCTCCTCCTATCCCAAATATTCCTCTGCAAGAGACTTCATCCAAGAAGAAACCCCCAAACACCTATGGGTGGGAGACAGAGCTACATAGCAATATCCTCTTTATAAAGCTTTGGCAGGGAAATATCAGTCATTTGCCCTGTACAAATAGAAATAAGAGTCAGTGTTGACACTGCCCCAAAAATCCTGGGGTCTGACACATTAGATGATACTGTAGACAACTTCCACCCAGCAGTTACAGAGAGTCTTAACGCTGCCAAATGGCACTGCAAAGATGAGGCTGAGGAAGGAAAAAACTGCTTGAGTCTCCGTAAGCAACTGTGAAAGTGTAATTTTTCTTCTTGCTAATAGTAAATTGGCTTGTCCCTTGCTTTCAGACACCCTCCTCTCACATTTAAATACTATTAATTTTCAATTATCTTTCATCCTTCTTCACCTTAGAACACAAGTGTAAAGTCTCCAGCCGACTATTTCTGGCACTTCAAGCTCTAGGAAAATAATGATTTTGGCTCTTCATATGCAGACTATTAAAAAAAGAAAAGTTTACACCCATTCATTTAAGGCATTTTCGAGATTAAAGAAACTATAAAGACATGTTTAACCACAGAAGACCATGTTTTCTAATAATATGGAGGAGCTTTTCACATCCCCTTAAAGCAAGGCGGGGGCTGGGGGCTGGGAGGAGAGTCAGAACAATCCTGCGGCATGATTCCAGCCTGGGAAGCCCAGCGCATCCCTCTTCCCTCCAACACACACTGTCCTGGTGGGAAATACAAACTAATAAAAGTCTGTTCTACAGAAAATCCATGTGAGCTGGGTACTTTTAACAAAACGATATGGAGGGAAACACAACACACTTTGGTCCCAATCCTCCCCCACGGGGAAGGCAATAGGGCTGTCAGACAACCAGGAGCAACGCAAACTCATATATTCCCCACCCACCTACACCCTGCTATTTTCTTGTTTTGTGCATCGAAATGGAGACAAGCCTTGGTGGCCGGTCACCGCCCAGCGCTGCCCTGTGCCCTGCCAAGGCATCTCTTTCCCCAGAAGGAGGGACGCCGACGGGGGCAGAGGGACTTGCTGCTTCGCAGCCACTTACTCTTCTCCCGGCCTCGTTGTTGTGCAGGTTCATCATGATGCGGGCGCTCTCGTAGGAGCCTCTCTGGTAAACTCTCTCACGCTCCCGGGCGTCAACGAACTCCTTGGCGAAGCGGTATCCGTATTCGATGTTATCCCCGCAGCCACCCCAAAGCCAGTCCCGGGGTAAGTCCTTGGGCCGTGCTGCTCGGCTGCAGCCACAGGAGGAGAGCTCGCCCTCCCGGCAGGCACGGCTCATGGCGTTGACCACCCCAGCCGCGCTAACCGCATAGGTGAACGCTGTCTCCCGGCTGCCTGCGCGGAAAGATAAGCGGTGTTAGGGGAGAGCCCACGCGCACCGCTCCAGGCTGATGAGCCGGGAGGGCAAAGGCTCTCCAAGAGCCACCAAAATTCATTTGCCTACTAAAAGGTAGAGTAACCCTGAACCATGTTCCTCAAAACGCCTTCACTACAAAAGAAACCAAGCGAAACCAATCCAATTAGAGCACACAAGGTGTTTGTGAAGAGCAGGAGTTGCTTCTCATTCATGCTGGTGAAAGCTTGGACAAGGGAGTGGGGAGGAGGTGAACTGGGGCCGGAGCACAATGCCAGAGGGGCTGAAGCAACCGTGCCTGTGTGTGAGGGGCAGAAAGGGAAACAGACTCCCTGTCTTTCAGAAAAAAAGAGATGTTAAATACAACTTTTAAAAGTCTGGTTCTTAAATTACTACTTCTCAAACATGATTTATGCACTTCACCCACTTGTTCCAATTTATTTAAAGTTATAGTGTTTTACAAAGCCTCCTGGTATCAAACGAAATGCACGGCAGAATAACACACAACTTTTCACCATATGTGTAAGCCAGGCACTTCTGTAGAAGGCTATTTAAAACTAACAACAACCTGTGCTGTTTAGTATCCACCACTCCAGCTCATGTGAATATGGCAAGTCCATGGACAATCATCTTTACAAATTACAGGGAAGAAAAAACCCTTGGCACAAGGCAGCCTTGAAGGTTTTCTCCTGCATCTGGTGCCCTTAAATAGAAATTGAAAAGCTCAAGTTTCAAACTTTCAGAAAAGTTACAATACCCACAATGCAAGATATGGCCACGTACCATCCTCTTGACGGTATCTAATTCCACCTTCATTTAGAGCCTGACTTCCCCTATCGCTTTTCCAAGGATGCCACAAGTTCTGACTACAACTAGAAAAGCTTTTGAACAAACAAACAAATGAACAAACAAAAAAAAAACCCACAAAACTTGCACCAAAGGGTCCACATGAAGTTTGCTCTTCATCTTAAAAGACAGCAACCCACTGGGTCTTTCCCAAGAAAGATTCCCAGAATGACTGAGAATAGACTAAATATTTTTTTTTTCTTTTTGATTTATATGAGTTAAATTTTATTCCTAATCTTTTGTCCAATCAATAGATCAAGTTAGTTTTAAATCTTGATTTTACAAGATTTTTCTTAGGGAACAGCATGGGCCTTTGTAAAATTAGGGCTTTAAGAGGTTGTGTTTTGGACACGTCATATGTATTTGGGCAGCAACGTTTTGAGGCAGAAACTCTTTGTACAAGACCTACCATAACAGGTCAAACCTAATAGGAGCTTTCAAGCATTCTGGAACATAAATAATTTGCAGTCTGGTCCATATTTAACATCAAGATGACACCATGCTCAGAGCAGCTTTGTTAATATAACAGCTGTCATCCACTGGATTAATTTTAGTAATAGATGCTAGTTTTAAATGGGAAAAATCAGAAGTCTTATGTTGGGAAAGATCAGATTTAAGGAAGATGAGAAGCACTTTGCTCCCTTACTTACAATGGTCTATTCTCACAGACACCTGCTTGTGGAAGTACTTACATGAATTATGAGTATAAAGGGTTACAGGAGTAGCCTTTTCAGTTAAAAAAGATTTGGCTTTATGCGGTGACTTATGCCTTGCACTTACTGCAAACTATAGCAGGGGGAACCTCATACAGATTTTAATGTTCTCGTTTGTTCTGTAACACACATTTTTGGATTAATTCCTTAAGCAAAATTTCCACTAGATTTAGAGGAAAGAAACGTGGTCTGCTTCGGACCACAGGACTCGCCTCTTCCGTTCCATTTTATTCTTTTTCATGTTTAGTTAGCTCATGCTTTCACATGGTTAACTATGCCGTTTATTGCAGGATTTAAACTCATAAAGCCGATTTTTTTTGACTAGTTTTCATTATTATCCTGGAGCATATTTTAAAGAACTTACTTTTATTGGGAAGGAGAAGGAAAGGCTGTACGGAAAGGAGAGTTGCCCCCCAAGTTCCCTCCTTGAACATTTAGGCAAGTTGTAAAATAGCATCAGCTGCGGAAGTAGATTTCAAGCCCCCACAGGTTGCAAGCCAACACTGTCTCAAGTCATCAACCCCAGGAACACATTAAGAGTGATGGTTCCACATGGATGAGTTACTCTGAATTTTTTTCCTTTTTTTTTTTTTTTTAAAAGTCTTTAGGCACAACGGTGCTTTCCTTCACTGTCAAACATATCTGTCTTTTCCCACAGTCCAGCATTTCTCTCTATTGTAGCCATGGCAAGGAAACACAGATTCCAAACACGTTCGAGTCCCCTCTCGCCCATATATATAAAACATAGAAATGGAACTGTTCAATATACATACACTGTAGGAAGCCACCCACAGAGCAAGGAACTGAGCTTTACACTTGATATGAATAAGTCTGCAAGAACCGAACAATTTTTTTTATACCTGAACATAAGATACAAAATGTTCTTTGTCTTGTATTTTAAAAGCATTCAACATCAGGCGGCAGGCATGAATAGGCTGGACCCCAACTACACCGAGCTGTTGGGAGAGGATCCAGTTATTTTACTTTACGTTAGCATTTAGCTGTTTGCAAAGCCCAAGCACAGCCAGCCCAGGGCCGGCTACAAAGCCAGGAGATGGCGCAATGCAGTGAAGGCAGCAAGGACCATGGCCTGATCTGGGAACCAGCAGCAAAAGAGAGCAGCAGAGAACAAAAGCCCTAAAATTTTGCAGTTCAATAAGCCACAGAGCAAGTTTCCAAACCCAATGCTAGGTTTATTTGTACAGCTTTAGCTAACTTTGCAGGATAAATCCTGGAAGAAAGACTGTCCATTTATACACCGGGGTAATTACTGTGCTGTCAGTCAGTGCTTTGCCTAGGCGCTCTCCTGTGCACAGCCAGCAACAGCACGGTCGCTAGCTCAGATGACAAAATCATCCCAAACTATGTGCATCCAGATCCTGACTACCATCTTCTCATGTCGGTGAGAGTAAGGAGTACCTGACAGTCCCTGACAACCCAGGGTATGCCGGGCTGAAGTAAAATTGAATCAGGCTCCAAAAGTACCTATTTTTCCTTCCACTCAGAGGAACAGCAACTGGTCATTACCAAAGGTCAGCATGAAATAATACAACTGTTACCCACACCACCTTTCTTGTTCTCAGTGAATACACTCTTTAGGCTCTTTAACTCTTGAATATGGCTATTAACCTTGCTTCCATCTGCAATTAGAATAAGTGGCTTAATTACATGATGAATTGCTGTGTAGACATCAGCTAATACAGTCATATTCAGGAGAAGGGTGTGGCAAAGTTATTTAACTTGAAAGAAACCACCTTTAAATACATCGGTCATACTTGGGGAGGACAGAATCGTCTATTCCAGAAACAGACACCACAAATCACCAGCCCAATCCTGTACGTTTCTTCACACCAATAGTCCTCTTGAGCTAATTTTCACTTGCTTGGGTAATAAATAAGGGCTGAAGGGTGAAGGCCCAAATTTAAACAGATTATTTTTCTGACATTTGTTAGATTATTAGAACAGAAAGCTGTACAGAAAAAGTTTTCTTTCATGTTTCATGTGCTTTTAGGCTTTTGCTCAGATAGGGCAAAAACCCAAACTCGATGTGGGGGTTAATGCTGTTCTTGCAAAAAGCCTAGGGAAGGTTGTTTATCTAAAATCAGCTGTTCCAATTAGGTACTTTTATGCAATAGATTTTTTTCCTATTTGTCTGACAATCTCCAAATAAAAACTTCTTCTAACAAAAATTGAGACCAAATGTGAATTGATGTATTCCTTCAACCTTAACTGGAGTTAGCCCATTTACAGATAAACCTAGCTTGAGTCTGATTTTAAAACTTCATTTTTTTAAAGCAGGACAGAAGAACACTGACATAAAAGCTTTACTTTACATCTCCAACTAAAAAGCACTGCTGAGTTTGTCAGTGTACTGATCACTACATAAAAGATCACAACTATCACCCAGAAACACAGGCACTTTCAGTTGCTTACACAGAATCAGCAATCTGACTTGGGAAAGTCAGAGGAAGGTTTCACCACGGACCCAGTTCAGCAGCACTGGTTAAAATTTTGCCAAGGACTTTAAAATACGATGAGGTCCTTAAATGTCAGGAAAGGCAGGCAGCACGTGAGCACTGGAGAAGCACATTTCAAAGAGGATCTGATAGGGAAAAGGTTGGGTGCCCGCCAAATTGTGATAAGATGTTAAGCAGGAATCTGTCTCCCTTACCAGCAACGTGATTACATTAAATGTGAGTTAAAAGGACAATCACACATATTGTGTGATGTTATTGATAGAACTGATTTAATAAAAATTACCCTGCTACATTATTTTTAACATAAATCTAACTTTCTCAAAAAGAGAAAAAAGTTACCATATCTGGAAATAAGCAAGAAGGAATTGCCTATAAACACTAATAGACAGAACAGCAATTTTCAGTTAACCTCCAGACCAAGAGCAATTTATTATGCAGCCACTAACTTTGGAACTAGACATGGACATCTTTAATTTTACAAGACGCTGCTGTTTTTAACTCTCTTAGGTTGCCTTCTTTTTGTCTCAGGTTTTCTAAAAGGCAATTTCAGGGCCGCATTTTCCTTTCTCCTCTATTCCCATATGCAAATATATATTCCTACTTCGTTTTCCAAGACGCATGGCTGGACAGTGGTGGGAAATCACCGCCAGCTAAAAATAATTTAACTCCTTTGCCAACTTTTTAAAACACTTGATTGTATACAGTACTCAGTAAGAACCTGGCAAGAGTTTCAAGTGCAGAACAGTATGTGCCATACATATCCTTTGACAAGAGTTTAATCATAAAGATGTTGCTTCCTACCTATCTGCATGACTCTGCCAAAAACAGAGTTGTTGTCCACAGTGCTGCAATTCCATCTTCTATGTCTGAACTGATACTGGCATTCCTTAATGCCCGTCTTTGCACCCTCTCCAATGAACTGCATATGGTCCTGATACAATTGGCAGAGTTTCTTCTGTCCTTGGGAAAGCCCTGCTAGCTGGCTACATAGTGGCTGGGCTCCTATTATATATACCTCTGACATCTGAACAGGGTTCATGGGGTTCATAGGGTTCATCCCTAAAGACCTGCATAAAGAAAGATTTGGATTAATAAAGAGAAGACTCAAAAAAAAAAAAAGGTCTATAAATCCCAAGCAGAACTGTATCTTATACATGAGTATACAAGTCCCGGTTTTGTTAACAGGTGAGAAAAAAAAACACTTAAATATGAAACTTTTGTTCTAAAGACAGCACAGAACAGAAGTTATTAGTTCCCATCCATGTGGTTATCACTATACATTAGGGACTGAAGTAAGACACAGACTTGGAAGACTTGCATCTAGGCAGTCCTTTACCAGCTTAAATGGACATAGTAAAAATAACAGAAGCTCCAAACAACTGCAAGGCCAGAAAAATAAATAAAGCAAAACCAAAAAAAGCCCCCCAAGCCCCAATTTATTTTTAACACACATTTTAGATTTAAGTCTGGATTTTTCAGTCTGTTCTACCATAAACAAATAGGGAAACCTTTAACAAGCCAGAAGTTAGAAACTTGCTACAGACTACATCTAGCTTCTTCCGAAGGACACATAAAAACACAGAGGCAAGTATATTCAGTGTAAACAAAATCAACTTTGTTTTCTTAATTCTTAAAGTGCTCTTCACACGATACATTTCAATTAAAAGGTGGCCATTAATCCAAAAAGGATCACTTGAAACAGCAGAGAAACGCCTATTTCAAGAACTCCCAACATCGTACGCTATACAGAAAGATAATTTGCCAAAGCAGAAATTTAAATGTACTTCTTTGTAACAAAATATATTTATAAACATTTAAGTTACAGAAAAGTTCAAAATTAAACTTTAATGAAAGTTTTACTTGTAAATCAGCATTCTGTCTCATACATGCAAAATTTCTAATCTAAGGGAGTTGAAATGACTCTTTCAAAAGAGGCAATTCTAGTAATTTAAGGATGATCAAATCCACACAGAATCTATTTTACAGCACTCTAAAACCTGAATTTTACAACACGAGACGTTGCACATTTACACTTACTAGAGAGAGCCGTTCATTTTACTACACAACGTAGTACAACTAAAACATTACTCTCCTGCTGTCTCGTTCATGCGGTACTCCCTCAAAAACAAAGTATGTAAGAAGTAAGTAGACATTTAACCAAACAAATCTTGATACCCCCTTTTAAAATCAAGTCAATACAAGATGCTTACCACCACGAGCTGGCTTCTATTACAACCTGGGTAAGAGAGGAGAAAATGGCCAGAGCCACTATGAGGTACTGAGAAGCCATTGTACAGCCAACTGTCCCCAAAGCACCTCCTTGGATTAATACTGCAGTGGATTTCTAGAGGGGGGAGAAAAAGGATCAGATTGTTTATTGCTTCTCAGACCATTTTCGAGCATTCAAGTTTAAACAACGGAAGTATCCGGGCCCCTTTTAACTTGACTCTGACTCGCCTGCCCTTCTCCCCGCCGAGGCTTTGGTGCCAGACGCAAGCACGTCGCGGCTCCCGCTCCACCGGGCAAAACCCACCCACGCACCCCCCCGCGGACACCGCCTCTCCAGGGCGGCCGCAACACCGACCCGCGCCCGCCTGTCCCTCTGCACTGGCCCCACCGCTCTCCGCCCGCGGCGGGACGGGACGGGACGGCACCGCTGCTCCGGACACGGCGGACCCCATCCCCGCACCCCGCCCGGCCATCCCCGCTGCCCCGGGGCTACAGGCGACCCGCGGGCCCCGGGCCGGGCATTACCCCATCGCTCCCCGCTCCGGAGCCAGCATCGTGGACACGAAACGCTCCCGGCTAGCTAAAGGCGGCTTCAGGTTTGCAAAGCGAGCCCGAGCGGGAAGGCGGTGGGGGGGGTGGGGAGGCCGGTGCCACGAGGGGTCGGTGCCGCGGGGGGGGCCCGACGGCTCCCACCCGGGGACGATGCGGCCGGTCCTCGCCCTTCCCCGCCGGCCGGGGAAGGCGCTCCCCGCTGCCCCCTAACCCATCCCGCCGCAGCCTCCGTTCTGCGCCGCCGCCCGCTCTCCGCGATCGCCGAGGCAGCCCCGAGATCCGCGCTGGCGCCGCGGGGACAGCCCCGACGGCAGCCCCTGGGCCCCGCCGGGGTCGGTACCGGCCCGGGGAGGTACCAGGAGCGACAAGGAGCGGCTCCGCGTCCCGACCCGGCCCCTGCAACAAGCAGGCTGCCGTCGTGGAAGTCAAACGCTCTGCCCGACAGGTCCCGCGATCACCGTCTGCGTCCTCACACGGGACTCTTGAACTTGCTACCCAGTGCCATTCACGGTTTTTTATTTCCCCTCCCCTCGGAAGAAAAAAAAAAAAAACAAACGAACAACATTTCGACACTTGGGGGCTCCCTATTCATTCTCAAAAAGCCCTTAATGCTGAATTGAAGGTGCTCTTAATTCTAATTTATTTCTGTTTGCGAATGGTCGGGAGGAGAGGACCGATCGCAGCGCCGCGGCGGGAAGTCGGGCTGACGCTGAACCTGCCCGGACACACTCGGGGAACTGCAGTCAGCGTGGGGGCCCGCACGCATGTGCGTGCGGAGGGACTCACCGCCACCCTGGCTGCAGCGCCGGAGGCGAAGTCTCCCCTCGACCCTGGACCCCTCCTGCGGGTTAAATACCTCCTGCCCTGGGGGAGCCCCCCAGTCCCTCACTGCTGGGGTAGGTGAATGGGGGCCGGTCTCCCGTAGCAGAAAGAGCCCGTCCCTTTTAGATGGGACCAATCCCGGGAGAGATGCCGGGGGCACATTAAGCAAGGGACGAGGAGAAGCAAGGTGTGCGAGGAGCTCGCTGCGACGCCCAAAAGCCAACGTGTTGGTTTTTTCTTTCTTTCATCTGTTATCTCTTAAAATAAAATAACAATAATAATAATAATAGTAAAGAACTGTCATAGAACTGCCCGAGCCCTGAGGAGCCTGGAGACGCCGGTGCCCAAGCGGGACCCCAACAGACGCGCAGCTGTCCAGCCCAGCAGCCAACACGCTGCATGCCGAGCTGCCCCGGCCCACCGGACGCGGATGGAACCGGTGGCAGGGGCACGGCAGGGAGGGGAGCGGCGCCCCCGCTGCAAGACCCGGACGGCGGGGCCAAAGCCCCTCTGCCCCGTTCAATGGGCCCGGCTGCCCCCCCGGGCCTGGCCGCCGCCGCGCCGCTGCCAGCGCAGCATCGGCCCGGAGCCCCGCAGCCCCGGAGCCCCCGGGGAGCTGTGCCGCCCCGCTCCCAACAGGGGGCGGCCTCGGCCGCCGCAGCCCCGGCCGGCGACGGGGACGGGCGGCTGCCGCCCCTCCGACGGCACCTCCCGCTCCTCATCTTCGCTGTTATCGCCCTCCTCGTCCTCCTGACACGGCGCTGCGTGGCGGGGCGGGAGAAGGCACCTGCGCCCGGGGGCCCAGCCCCTCCAGCCCGTCCCTTCTGCATGCAGCAGCAGACAGGCTGCCACCAAAGAAAAAACACCACAAAAGCCAACCAAAGAAAAAAAGAAAAGAGAGACTCGCCGGCAGCATTGGCTATCAGGAGTGTGAAGCACCATTTTCAACTTTGTAGGGCCGCGGAGATTGGGTTTTGGTATTTAATGCACCCCATGCGGAGCCCGCGCTCTTTGCTGAGATGAAAAGGGAGGCTTTTACAGATCCTGCAGCCGCGGGATCGCCTGTGATCCTGTTTTACACGGGGTGTCTGGAAAGCCTGCGAAGGCATCTGGTTTTCTGGGAGCACTACCTGCGGGAAGGCGGCATCCAGAGCCCCGGCTCCGAGGGGCTGTAAACCGCGGCGGCCTCCGCCGGAGGCGCAGCGGCTCCGCGGGGAACACCCCAGCCGCCCCCTGCTCCCCGCTGCGGCTTTACATCCATTTTGGACGGGCGAGACCAGGTTTCACGTTTGCAGAGAAAGGCACTCGCTGGGTCCGCAGCCCAGCTCTCTCCTACCGGGGAGGCGGAGGGGGGTGTTCTCCAGGGGGGTCAAGGCGCACCTCCGTCCTTCCCTCCACGCCAGCTTTAGCCGGGGAAAAGCCTCGCTTCTCGGCCCAGCTGAACTCCCCGTGACCCTCCAAGCGCAACCGATTTAGCATACAATTGACAATTAAAAACAAACAAACAACAGAAAGTCAACAGCCTATCCAACATGGAGTCCTCGCAGCGCCAAGGGGACCCCGAGGAGCCGCGCTCCTGCGCTCTGACCCAGGCGGGACCCTCTGCAGATGCAGAGTGATAATCTCCAGAAACTTAGAATAAAATTAAAAAGGGGGGGGGGCTGACTCCGGGTCCTCCGCTGGCCCCCAGCCAGCTCTTCTTAAAGGTACAGGCCACCATTAGCGCCGACGCTGAGCTCCTCCATAGCGATCCTTCTCGGGAAAGTTTGGGAAGTTTGGAAAGATGTCTTTAAACTCGCGTTAGGCGCCGCTGCCAGAAAGATGCACCGGGACGCGACGGGCAGAGCGAGCCCAGCAAGTGTCCCCGCGGCGGACAGGCTCTCCTCGGGGGCGGGGGGAATTTAAAAAGAGAAGGAAAAAAGAAACTAATGGAGCTTTTTTCCAAGCGGGGAGCAGCGCTCTCCGCGGTGGGTGAGAGCGGAGAGGTGGGAGCGCACGGCGGCAACCCGGGGAGGAGAGGGCCGCCCCGCGGCCGGCACCCGCGCCCGCGCAGGGCCGCGCCCCGCGGAGGTGCTGCCCACCCTGCGCGCCC